>JBBMKF010269805.1:0-16225 GCA_037834155.1 Curcuma caesia
TCGCGGTCCTTGGTCTGGTCGGAGATGGAGTGCTCCACCACGACGTCGTGCTCCTTGCTCCGCTGGCTGTCGAACCTCGCCCGAGCAGCGAAGCTCCGCTTTCCCAAGACAGTCTCCTTCTTCGACACCAGCGCCGCCTCCTCCAACGACGGCCGCGACCTTGGATTATATCACAGAATGCAATTCAAGATTCCAACCCAAAATTATGTAAATTAATTTCCAAAAAAGGCAAAAGTTCAAAAGGATCGGACCTGGTTTTCTTGTAGGCCTTCTTCTTCCTGTCGCCGAGCAACAGCACCACCTCGTCGCCTGAGACAACGGCGACGAAATATCCCTCGTAGGGCTCGGGACCGTCGGCGAACTTGGCCAGCCGGAAGTTCCACGACACGTCGACGTGGCTTCCGTCGACGTCGAAGGACTTGGAGCCCTTCTTGCTCCAGAAGGGCCACGGCTTCAGCTCCACCTTGCACGTCGCCGCGCCCAGGCTGCCGTCGATCGACACCGAAAGCGAGTGGTGCATCATGTTCTTGCTCCACACCACCGTCACGGCACGGAGCGCGCCGCCGATCTTGGCCCTGTACGTCGAGATCACCGAGCACTGCGGCGCCTTGGCGCCGCCGCCGCCGCCGCTGCTGCTCGGGTCATCGTTGGCGCCAGGATCCTGATCCATCTGCGATTCGATTTCTCGGACAGAGATCTCGATAAATTACTTTTCATTGATTGCTCATTGACGGCGTAGTCGATTCGTGTTCTGTTTTCTGTTTTTCTGACAGATCAAAATGGAGAATGCTTCACAGATTTCATAATCCAAATTCTTCTCTATGGAATCCTCATCTGTTTCCTCTCGGACACTGCAGATGAGATAGAAAAGCATAATCAAAATGGAGAAAACCAAGACTATATCATAAAACTATAAACAAAAAAAACAAAAACAAAATCCTGAAACCTTATAGAATTTCATCCGATTAATCGCATCGATTGTGGCAATCTTCCTCTTTCCCAACTCAAATAATGCTTATTGCATCGGAGGTCCGGAGTCAACCAATTCGAGTCGATCAACAGCAAAAGATTGAAGAACTGGAATCGATCCTAAAAGCAAGGAAGCACTGTTTATGGACTCCTCGATTTGGCATTGGAAGATGACTACGTCAACCTTGAATATCAAACAGTATATTCATCAGTGCCATCGAACCGAATTAACCAAATTAATTGAAAATGACTAAACGAGTGAATCGATCGGTCCAGTCTATTTTCCAACTGACCTCTCGCTGGACACCCTCAAAAAAGATTGAAGGGCAAATATGACCATGAACAAGAACGTGGAGGAGAGGAAACATAGGAGAAAAATCTTCCGTTTACTTAGCTCTTATCCAATCCATCTCTATATTCTGCACGATAAACGAGAGACATGTGAGCTTCGAAATCTTGTTTTAACTTTGAATCTGGTCAAACTATAAACTTTCAGGCCAAGTGCTCCTCTGTATGCATGCCAACTTGCAGACCGGTGAAGTTGGTGAGCTTCCAAGTTCCAAGAGCAGTTGGAAATTTGCTCTGCGATCATGAACTGCTTGTGATACTTTTGTGAGCCAAGTGCAACTTGATGCTGATGATGCTCGATCGCATCTTTCCCGTGGGTTCGAACCTTCCTTTCATCCGAATGGTTTCTGTGCTCGTGCATCAATATGCCTCAGCGGACATCAGCATGACCTAGTTGACCCTGAGTATTAAGTCAACGCTGACTTGAAAAGTAAATAAAAATGAAGAGTAGTGTTAGCTCCCTTTTATCATGATCTTTTCTGCCCTATTTATAAGGACAATCCCAACTTCTAATGGACTATCGAATTTTTTGTCTACTCCGCGTGGACTGAATCTGTTGGACTGAAAGAATACAATCCCTTGATATCGATACTCTTCTCTCTGAGTCCAACTGAGGAGCAGAGTCGAACGAAGTTCCATTTAAGAAACATAAGATACTTGGACTATCGAGTTATAAAAGTGATCTAAATGATTTGGTTAAGAAATTGAGTCATTAGTGGAGACTAGCTATTGAACACTTGAGAGAGACTCGAAAAGCTCGTACCAACGATGGAGAGAAGTTCAATTGCGTCAAGGTGATGGGAAGAATAAGAAAATTAATTCCATATCAACCGGGAAGAAAAATTAGATCTCGTTGAGATCGTGAAGGAGAATAATAAGATCAATCTTGCACTGATCAAAGAGAGAAGTTCAATCATGTTGAAATCATGAGGAGAATAAGAAAATTAATATCGCATTGATGGAGAAGACCCCTTAGAAAGAAGTTCAATCCCGTTAAGATTGTGAGGATAATAAAAATATCAATTTAGCGGTCAATTGGAGAGAAAGTCTATTAGGCTGAGATCATATGTCGTGGCCATAAAAAATTTTATTTTGTTTTTGAGCTATAAATTTAGGCATAAAAAACTAGAAAATTAAAACATATAAACAAATTTATATCTCAGACAAACACAGTTTTTAGTAGTATATGAAAATAAGTATTAATGTAAAGTTAGAACAAACAAAATTATAACTACCAATAATTGTATTTTGAATAAAAAATATAATAAGATACAATTTTATTTTATTTTTAAAAAAGTGCTCTTTTAGTGAAAACGATAAAAAAAAACGCTCCTTAGTGATCTACATCGGACGGCCAGGATTTCTTAGAATGTAAAATATTTATGTTTTTTTTTGGGGTGTGTTTTTAATGAGATATTATTTATAGGATTCCTTTTTATTTGTCAAAAAAAAAAGTCCCGTTAAATTTCTTATCCCCATCTCCGCCGCCTCGGGGTCTCCCCGCAGCTGCGAGCCGACGTCCCTTCCATTTCTCGCTTCTAATCTCTCCACCCAGAACTCGAGCTCCAGGAATGTTTCTCACTCTCCGCCACTCGGATTACGGAGCTTCTGCTGTCGGCTTCTTTCGCTTCTCTTTCTCTTCGTAACGGGTTCCTGAGGCGAGGCTCCATGGAGCTCTGCGTAGCATGCCACCTATTACCTTTCGGGAGCCGCCGCGCAGTGGACTTCTTCTACCAGTTGGGATCCCCAAGAAATTTCCGGCCACCGCTGTTAGTTCTTTCATCCTTCGCCGTATTAAAAATACGTTTTTTTGTGGTATTTTTGGGAGAGTTGCGTTTGGAGTGGGTCAGAATGGACTGTTGTGATTTCTTGTTACGTGTGTAACCGGATATACTCGGATAACACATTCTTGCTCAATGTGCTTTCTTTCTTATCTCATGAATAATTTAGCAAACCATGTTTTTGTAGTTAAAAACGAAAGCTGCAAGGATGAGCATAACTCATGCTTCGCGTGAACTCCGATGCAAGCCATGTTTTAATAAGGACTTCTTGAATCTAAGTTAGCAATGGGGTAAATGCGAAGATACATTCAGCATTGATAATCGGAAAGCGTAGACTTCGATGCATTAATGAAAATATGGTTTGAGTCGTATTGCTAATTTTTTCTATCCAAAGTTATTTGGAACTATACTGCTGTGATTGTTAGATTGTTGCAGCCTGCGCTTAAATTAGTCCAGCATAAACGGTTAGAATTTCCAGTTCAAGGAATTGGGTTTGGCAGGTTCACCATATGCTAATATTCTAGTATCCAACTATTCTACCTCCTAATTTCATCACACCAAAGGGATGTTCCCTGGTAAGCAACATGTCACCGGTATGCAACAGGTAGAGCTAATATCATAACCGTTGGTTAACAATGTCAGGCAACCTGGTTGATGCTGTCCCACCCTGCGTGACAAGTTAGGGGGTTGAGGTGAGGAGTGGATTGCATGCCCCAGTTTCACTTTTTTATTTGAAATTTTATTAATAGGATAGTGATGTGCAAATCCAATGGACAAGTTAGGGGGTTGAGATGAGGAGTGGATTACATGCCCCAGTTTCACTTTTTTATGTGGAATTTTATTAATAGGATAGTGATGTGCAAATCCAATGGTCTTTTTTTCCCACCTAATGTTGTTATTTATCTATGATAAATTCTAGTCATGTGAGGTTTAATGGTTAAAGTGGTCTATTTATGGATAGGTTCAGTGTCTAACACAAATACTTATAGTGGCTGTGCATTTGAGACTTCCTATCTTCTCAGAATTACTTGGCGATGGATGCAACAACAGAATGATCTGAAGGTCAATTTTCGTGCTTCCAATCTCTCTGCATCAACATTGATGTCCACAATAGATGATATAGGTAATAGTTTTCTGCTGACTTAAGTTATGACAAGCTTCATATTAAGATGTTTGTTTGGAACTGATTGTATTTTTTTTTTCTAGCTTCCTTCAAGCTCTCAGTTTTCTTAAGTTGGCTGTATTTTTCTTTTTTGTCTTTTTTGGGTCTATGATGGCCTAGGAAATTAGTTGAACAACAGTGGTTTTATTATATTTCTGCTAAAATCTTTATCATTGATGCTACTTTAGTTATTCCTGTTTTAAAGGTTCACTGGTGCTGCATTAATGTCGATCACATTATTGAGGTAGTAGAACGATGCAGTGCTAGTTGCTGGATCAGGATGTCGATGTCCTTCTATTATGTTATTTGTAAAATTTGATTTAGCAAACCATTTTTCATGGTGTATTTCTTCAATACACTTGATGACAAACTGGCACTCATGCTTATCAATAGTGTTCTTATTCTTTCACTGGTCACTTGTCCATTTTCATGGCACTAAGGTAGATTATATAAAGAATTGTATGTTGAAAAAGGAACTTTTCTTTTCTTTGGTGCTTTGCCAAGCATTGCATGGGGATCAATTATCTAGAGGGATGAAAAAATTGCATCCTGCCTACACAGCATGGTGGTATGAGTATCATGGATTTGGCAGTTCAAAATCTTGCATGTCAGGGAAGTGGTGCTGGCATATAAGATGGAAGTCCTTGGACTTATACTGTTGTGTATAAGTATCTTAGCTTGTTTTGGCTGGATAAATTGGTTTGACTCAACCAATTCAAGATACTTCTTATGTTGGTATGCTATTGGGTCTGCTTACTGCCTCTTCCCTGCCAATCTGGTTTACTAATTTCCTTCCCAATTTGTTTTCTTCAGCATTTCCAACACATATAGTGCTTACTTCACAGGGTTGAGGCATTCATCTGTAATCCAGTGAACCATGGCCAATGGTCAACTACTTGATATTGGAATTGGCTCCAAGCCTTCTTGGGGTATAGTTGTGATGGGTTCCATTGATTTGGAGGTGTGAGCCCCTCTAAAGATACTTCTGTCCTAGCTGCTCTATTTGAACCAGCTGCTAGCAAGAGGAAATTTGGTTTTATCGCGACTATCTTGACCAAAGCCTTGGATACTGTGTGGGAACACAGCTGAAGATTCAGAACATAGTTTCTGGTCATGCTCCAATGTGCAGTTGGTGCGCCAACAAGCTCTTGGGATGCACTTAGCCTAATTTGTTCACCTTTTATTTACTGTTGGGGTGACTTTGAATCGGTGGAACCAAGTAGAAGATTGAAATTTCGAGGCTATCTGCATTGCTACTAACTGGTTTTTCATTTTTAGTTATTCTGAGTTTTCTCCAACCAAATGGTCAGCAAAGTTATACTTTCTCCCTGTGATGCTAGATACGTTTTTCCCTTTTCTGTACCATTTCAATATGTTTGAAATGATAATTTTGACTCAGTCATTGTTGTTCCAGAAAAAATTATTGTTTTACTTATCGTTTCCCATGATACTTATATCAACTGCTTCCTTGTATGCTATTCACCAAGGGTGCATTATGACTTACGAGAGCACTGACTTCAAACTCAAGGCATTTTTATCCTATGCATGTTTCAGGTTACTCAGTCATTGCATGCAGAGGGGTGCGGAAGGTAGTATGGAATATCGAAGCTGATGTAAGCGATGGATATTTGTTATTTATAACAGGTGATCCAATTTCTTTAGGCTCTTGGGAACTAGAGAAAGCTATTCACTTGTCTCGTTGCAAGGAGCATGCTAACTTCTTTATCTCTGAAATAAAGGTAATGTGGTGTTTTGATAAGTGGTTTTTAATCCCCAGTTTCATTATCTTATATTATCATTCATGATAAATAAAATTTTCATGTATTTGATTTGGTTGATTATGATAAAACTTAATCTGTGTTTTATTATCTTGTATTATTGTTCATTTTATGATTAGTAAAATTTTCATGTACTTTATTAGGTTGATTATCACTAAACTTGAATACTTGATCACGCGTGTAACACCTAATGATTGGATATTCATTTAGAATCTGCTAGGATTTTTGACTATAAGGCTTGACTTCCCTCCAAGGTGTTGCTTGACATCATCATTGAGATTGATTGTACTTGTACAGTGGTTATTCTAGTTATAAAATCTGTTGGCTGTTGATTAATGTATATTTGACAGACTGGAAGTTTGGGTGGTATATAGTATTCTGTAATCTGCATTATTGCTTATTGCTCCACAGTATTCTTTTAGCTGAATTAATGTTACTTCTGATACTAGCTGGTGTTTTTTGGTTTACTTTTTTATGGTGATTCAGTTGAATTGCATTTTTTTTAAAATTCAAGTTTATCTGTTAACAGTTACTCGTGAAAGGCAGTGTCTTAGAAATCTTGCTTTGAAATTGTTTTGAATTTTCAGGCATCTGCATTAAAATGTGAAACAAGTATCATAAACTGAGTATGGGAGAAAAAATGATACACAACAATGCTCTCTTGCCAGCTATTTTAGCCAGTCATTTTGCTAACATATTATTGATTTAATGCATTCACATTCCTTCATTTTCTTGTTATTCATATTTGAGTGCCCCCAAGCTATTGTCAACACATACTTGAATTTGGTAATTGATAATTTGGTTGTATATTTAATTTTTTTCAGCAGTTAAATACAATTTAGGAATAGTTCCTGTAAATTCTAAGCTACTGCTGTTTCAGGTACCTTGCGGGATTCATTTCAAATACAATTATTTCATGAAAGATGAGAGAAATCCTTTGAGGGACATTATTTGGAGATCGGGACCTGAATTCTCTTTATCCATACCTTCTCTTGGTAGTGAAAACGAAGTTATTATGGTGAGAGATTGTTGGATGAGGAATAGAATACAGGGACTGCCAGTTCCCTCGTGGGGATCGTGGATGCTGGATTTAGAATTCCCCAACAATCAGATCAAGAATGGAAATTACAAAGTTTCATCTGCAGGTAACTTTACTTGGTTCAATAATCCATTGTTTTGTTACCGTTCGTGGCACTGAACACTTAGATACTTCCAGTGGATTCACAGGAGAGTTGGGCATAATGAGAAGTATTAATGGTGCTCGCTTGCTAGGAGAGAAATTGTCAGTTTATGATATTTCTAAAGAACAGTATAAATTTTTAGATAGGGATGCAGAAATAAATGTGGTAGATTCAGAGGAAAAGGATTCTGAAAAAGAGCAACCTGTTGAGGAACCATGGCTACTTCGATCTACTTTTTTTTCTTTTACTGAGTCTGGTGAACTTGATGATACTATCGGTCTAGAAGAACAACATAAACAAAATTTAGTGAACTTGCACGGGACAGATAAAAGACCTCCTGAAGATGAGCTCAATATAGTCCACATTGAGGAACCAGAATCAACTGTTATACTTATAAATTCATCTGTCTGTACCATGCAAAGAATTGCTGTCTTGGAAAATGATAAGCTCGTTGAGCTATTGTTGGAACCAGTCAAGAATAATGTGCAGTGTGATAGTATATATTTAGGTGTACTTACAAAGCTTGTTCCCCATATGGGTGGGGCATTTGTAGATATTGGTATTTCTCGGTCATCCTTTATGGATATTAAGCGGAATAGAGAACCGTTTGCTTTTCCGCCATTTCATCATGGTATTGAGAAAGAGCCTTATAACAAATCTAGTAAGCTTGAAGTCAAAGGTAATTTTGACATCCATGGGCATGGCCAGCCTTCTTATGATGAGGATGATATGAAGTATCATAATGAACATGAAGTAGAAGATGAATTGGATGCATCTGATGCTATTAAGATGAACTTCGGCAACAATATAAATGAGTTAAACATTGTTGAAGCTGATTTTGATGATGAATATGCTGATGATTTCCTTCCACTAGAAGCAGAAAGCTCAAACAACTCTAGTCTTCCACTTCTTATACAAGAAAGCTTGAAGGACGTTGATGGTGTTGATAGAGGTAAAAACAAATGGGATCATGTTCGTGAAGGGACAGAAGTAATTGTCCAAGTGGTTAAAGAGGGGCTAGGCACAAAAGGTCCTGCTCTTACTGCATATCCTAGCCTAAGAAGCAGATTCTGGGTATGTATCTCAAAACCATTATGTTGCAACTGGTACTACTTTGATTTAATCAATTTTAAAAAAATTTACTTTTCTAACTTGGATGTAAGACACTCTGTTTTCTTTGGTTCTTTGCATGCTACTAAGTCAGTATGAAAATCCATTACCCTTGCATCTTTGACATCTCATAATTTCAGTTGAGATATTAGTAATTAATTTAAAGTTAAACTAAAGAACATGAGTCCTGAAATCACAAATTAAGTACATGTTTTTTACAGGAGTGATTCTAACCAACTTATCAATTTTCTGCTATGGTGATTGAAGATTGATATTTAGTCCAGTATAGATTTATTCAAATTATTATAGGTTCCCTAATTATAAGTTAGTTCCTTGTATCTAGGTGAAATTACATTTACTAAGTTCAGCAGAGAGATTGGTTTCTGCCAAAAAGTGATAAACAAATAACTATTGTATTTAGAGTTTATGAGAAACATATCTGTGCACAAATAAAGGAAACTTGTTGGAGTTTGTTTGCACATGTTGAAAACAATATTTAGTTACATGGGCCAGGTGAATTGAATTAGTTCACAAAATTGTGTCAGGGAAAAAAACTTGGGATATGAAAGAAGACAGTTCAACAACTTCAAAATTGCCATTCAATAAAAATAAGTTCCCTAATTTCCTTGGATATTTTATTAGTAATCACTATGATGGAAGGACAAAAACTAGACTTCTCCATTTACTGATCAAGATTTCTCCTTTAAAATTGAATCAAACCATGCCAGGACCAGATCAAGATTAAAGTTTGTTGTACATATTATTTTTTATTTTGTTGGCTATTTTAAGTAGGTAAAATTTCTCTGTCAGTTTCATGTATTGGAACAACTGCAGCAACTTCTTTAGCCCATGATATCTCCTTTATGCTGTATCAGTTTTCTGCAATTTCTTGTTAAATTTCATGTTATTCCAGTTGTCCATCAGTGTGCAAACTTATAGAATATTAGTATCAACATAAGAAGGATTCTGTTCTTTTTTCAGATATTAAGCACTCGGTGTGATAGAATAGGAATTTCAAAGAAGATAACTGGCGAGGAACGCATCCGCTTAAAGGTTGTTGCAAAAACATTGCAGCCTCCAGGTTTTGGCTTGACTGTACGAACTGTTGCTGCTGGTCACTCATTGGATGAACTGAAAAAGGACCTCGATGGCTTAATTTCAACATGGAAAGGCATAGCTGAACATGCAAAATCTGCTGCATTAGCTGCTGAAGAGGGTGTAGAAGGAGCAGTTCCTGTAATGCTACACAGGGCAATGGGTCAGACTTTGTCCGTCGTGCAAGATTATTTTAATGAAAAGGTCAATCTAATTCTGTAGTTACAGTCTCTTTTGCAATTCTGTTTTTCTACTCTTGTAGTTTGTTGACTATTTAACGGTCTTGTCTACTTGGGTTTTTACTTCAGGTCAAGCGCATGGTTGTTGATTCTCCTCGAACATATCATGAGGTAACATGTTTCTTGGGAAAAAAAAACTTTTGGTTTGTGAGAGTATATATTTTGACACTAGTAAATCATCATATTTTTATTCATTAGATATATATAGCACTTTATTACTGCCCTGTTTGTAGGGATAGACTTTCATGTGGTTTAATATTCTTGCAGTTTGCAAAATTTACTGAAATTCAGAAAGTAATAGTTACGTATGTGATTTACAACTTTATTTTGTATTAATTTACATTATTCATGCCAATTCTTTTGATGTTCAGGTTACTAGCTATCTCCAGGAAATTGCACCAGAACTATGTAATCGAGTTGAGTTGTATGATAAAAGAATACCCATTTTTCAAGAATACAAAATTGAAGAGGAAATCAATAACATTCTAAGTAAAAGGTAAGTACACAATCTTTAGTATTATATATTCAAAGTTGCTTTCACTTTGCATTAGTTTCTTTGGTTCACAGACTTTTGATGAAATTAATTGAAGTTCTATTTGGCTTCCTTCCTCAGTTATCAAATCATCATGACTATAACTGGCACACATTTTGTCCCTTAATCATCTTAGCATTAGGGCATGTTTATGAAATATTCTTGCTTTACTCACAATTTGCTTTGAAATAATCATGCAACGTCATTTGGCATAATACAGCCTTACTCTTCTAGGAATATTTGCTTACTATCACTTTAAACAATAAACTCAGAAGATCCGTTTGGTTTACAATTGTGTTTCTGTTTTTGTTGTTTACTTTGTAGCATTTGTGCTTTGCAGCCTAGTTAAGCAGGGCCTGGAGCTTTATGTCCCTTTTATCCTGTTCCTAAGTGCTTATAGGGAGTAAATTAATTTTTCTTCATTTGGTTTGCTGTGAAATCAAAATGCCATGACATGCCAAAAGACAAAGTACTACAAAGCACTACTGGCATCTTGTTATGTTTGTATCTCAAGTGGACTTAATTCATGTTTTTAGTTGAAATGTGTCTGACTTGATCTCTTTGTCATAATCTCATCCCATCTCTCTGTGAGCAATTCAAATTGTTTCTATAATATTTTCTGTATTCTGATGCTCATGATCTCTTTTCGTTGTAGGGTACCCCTGTCCAATGGGGGTTACTTGGTGATTGAACAGACTGAAGCATTGGTCTCAATAGATGTTAATGGGGGGCAGTGTATGCTAGGAGAAGGAACATCTCAAGAGAAAGCTGTTCTTGATGTCAATCTTGCAGCTGTGAAACAAGTATGTTAAATTAACAAATGGACAAGTCTTCATAATGAGAATTTGTTTTTATCCCTTTAATATCCCTCCAAGGACGAAAAACAATCCTTTTATTTTTCTTATTTTGCAAATTGTAAAGTTGACATAAATATGTTGCAAAGTTGAAGTATGACAACAGATTTTAGTGGCGACCTAATTCAGGGACTTAAACAACCATTAAGTGTTTGCTAAAATTAATCATTTTCTTTGTTTTAGATTGCAAGGGAGCTACGTCTGAGAGACATTGGTGGCATAATTGTGGTTGATTTTATTGATATGGTTGATGATTGTAAGTAAAATAACTTCATAGTTTTATTTCTCCAATCTCATATTGATAAGTAAGGGTTATGAATAAATTCTCTTATCCACATAGTCCGATGGAAATCTCTTGGTGCCATTATTTTGTCTAATCTATATTGTTTAATGCTTGAGAGTTGCATGTAGTAGCTATCAAAACTTCAGCAAGCCAAAATCTCATCTCATTAGGTCAATGCTTGAATAGTAGGCCATATTGCTTAAAGAACACATAGGAAACAGAAATTGTATCACACAAACTATAGAAATATTATATGACAATATTTTGTTGTAGGGGCAGTATAATCATCATTCTCCCATGGAAAACAGATTAAAGTTATCCTTCACTGTTGGATACCTCAAATTTAATACCTTTTAGTTTCTTTTTTTGCTACTCAATGGCTTTCAAGATTTAGCAATGATTATTCCTTTTTCACTGATTTTATTAAAGAATTAATTTCATTGCCATGTTTTCCCCTTTCGCTGCTCCAGCAAATAGAAGGTTTATTTATGAAGAAATGAAGAAGGCAGTTGAAAGGGATCGATCAACAGTCAGAGTTTCTGAGCTGTCTAAGCTTGGGTTGATGGAGATCACCAGGAAGAGGGTATGAATCGAGAACTAGAACTTGAAATGTTTTTTTAGCGCTGCACTTTTTCTGTATGATTACTCCTTAAAAACATTTTGAGATAATCCTTCGTTTCAGTTTACAACAAGATGGAGCCATAAATTATAGAATGCTGAATTAAAAGGAATTATTTTGTACCATTGAACATCACAATTAATGGGTCCATTGATGCAAGCTAATTTCTTTAGGTGCTCACTGAGTCATTGTCTATTCTGTTAAGACTCCCAGATAATCATATTGACGAATTGGACATATCAATCTTAGATAATTATTATTATTATTATTTTTACATTTTCATTGTCAAATCTAAGTTAGCTGAGCAAAAGTTAATTACATATCTTTCGTGCAACTATAGGCTAAGTGGCTAGAATGTCTGTACTGGTGGTTCCTTGACAATATTTCCAAGGATGACAAATTCACTGACTATTTTTGCAGGTCCGTCCAAGTGTCACATTCATGATTAGCGAACCATGCATTTGTTGCCATGCCACTGGAAGAGTGGAAGCTTTGGAGACATCATTTTCAAAGATTGAACGTGAAATATGTCGCCTGCTTGTAAGTGAAACCTTCATGTGCACTGTCTTTTATACCATTATGTTTATTGATCAAATGGAAGTTTTATTTTCAAAATAGGCCGATCCTGACCGATCAATTTGGATTGTGATCTTCAGACTTCAATCTCAATTGTGTTTGAGAATTCAGACATTAACTGATACTTGACAATTAACTTTTGCATATATATCATCAAAATCAATAGGCACAACATTTGGATTAGGAATCAAAGAAGATAATATGAAACTGGCTAACCTTTTTTTTCCTTAAAATTGTTTGATCCAAATGATCTTTGGTGCCTCATTTTCGTTGTCATCAAGTCATGTTTGTTCCAATTATTTGGATTGGTTACATGAATATTATCCCATATTGAGTTTTGTGGAAGACTTTGTCACTAACAAGGAGAGTGCTTCTCTTCTCCAAATTGCTAACCTAATTGGTTAACCATGTACTGGCTACTTTACTTGCAGACCCACAATAATATAAGAATTTGGTTATTTTGCAGCACATTCGCAGCGGCCCAAATTAATCACATCTTTGGCTTACCTTTAAGACTCAATTGATTAAAAATCAGTTTGCTTTAGCAAGACTACAATTTTGGATCTGATTCATTTATGTCATCATAAAAGAGTATAATAGGTATAAATTAGATATTGGGCTTATATTCTTCCTCAAATACACTATGTTTAAATGTTAACATATTACATAAATTCTAATGTACACAATAGCTTGTAAATAATAAAAGCGAATTAGTAGATAAGCTACATATATTTTAAAAGTATAACTTCAGAATTATGTCTCAATTGATAATATTATATATATATATGTTTTAGTTTTTGGTAATGTATCCTTTGAGCTCTAATGTAATTAAAATATTCTTCATGTTTATATTTTACTCGTTTTACATCTATAATTTTAATATTGTAAAAGATTTCTTAGAGTTAGTTAGTAAATCATGGTGATTTCATCTTATTAGAGCTTAAAGAATTGTGAGGTGGGGAGTAAACTAAAAGAAAATTTTTAGAATTGAGATATTAATTTAATAATGTTAAATTTGGGAGCTAAGATAATAGAGTTTAGAAAATTTAATGATGTTTCGGATAACATAATATTCTTATAATTATGTAAGAGATTTTTAAATTGAAGTATAATGTTAAATAGATCTCTTATTTATACTTCACATCATGATCATTGACTTGTCCATAAGAAAACTATACATCTTAAACTAGATATTAAAGTGAAATGTAGTAATGCAGTAAGATAAATATAATAATTTGATATAGCAGAAATGTTTATGTAATTTGTACCTATATATATATATATATATAAGCAATGAAGATACAATAATATTCATGTTCATCGTACCCTTATTTTATTTAAAATTTAAAAACTTCAGATTGGGTTTTATTCAATTTTGATTCTATGGATTCAACCTGACCAATCCAGCCCATAATGAGTTTTCTAGACCATCCAAGTCAGATGCTGGCACTGATTTTTCACGTACAGGAAAACATTAGACACCTTCGTTCTTTACTAATAATAGTAGTAAATAGGTCATATTGGGAATCCTGTTGTTAGAATAAACATTGGGGAATCCTGTTGTTAGAATAAACATTTTCTCAAGTTTTAATGATTGTTCTTTTGAATTCATTTCATCCTTAAAGCAGTTCAGACATACTGGCATTAAGGCAAGGGAATATTTGATATTTAATAGCGGTTTCATCAAAATGGTGTAGTATAGTTATATCTACAAACTTAGATGTGACTCTAATCAGCTCATGTTTGGACCAATTCAGACATACTGGCTTTAAGGGAGTATTTGATACTTAATAGTGGTTTTATCGAGATGGTGCAGTATAGATATGTCTACAAACTTAGATGTGTGTATAATCTGCATTTGCAGGTCTGGTTGTATAAGGACTAGCTCTTTGAATCAGGAATTATGGCCTCAGTGGCATAGATATAGAAACATGGTTAGGTATTAAAGTGAGGAAGCATATACTGTCCTTACATAAGACATCTTAGATTTGACTTTGACAACTCATGACAAGGAATGATGCGGCTCCAAAACAGAATTCTTCAAGTCGGATATTTGTTTTGGTATCATCAAGTTGGATATTTTTGGTCGTCCAAGTCAATGAACAAATTCATAAGTGCAACCCTAAAACTAATACACCTAAAGACCCCATTCAAAGAACGTGTAAGTTCCTTTTACTAGAAGAATAACAAACCAGGATAGATATTGTTGTTTTCCATCCTGTCTTGTATATACTGTCCAGTTGTTTATGGAGGAATATACTACTTTTGGTTTCTCTCCTGGAAAAGTAAACTATTTCTAGTTGTTATTTTGAACCTTTATCTAACTTTTAGATGCTGTTCCCCTTTTAAGAACACAATAATGGAGTAGCTTGCATTTGCCAATCTCCATGTAATTAATATGTTGATCTTTGTTCTTATCCCCTATGTTTCAGGCTGTCTCTCATAACAAGCCAGATTCTGAAAACGTGAAGTCCTGGCCTAGATTTGTGCTAAAAGTGGATCGTTACATGTGCAACTACCTCACAACAGGAAAGCAAACAAAACTAGCAGTCTTGAGTAGTTCTCTCAAAGTTTGGATTTTGTTGAAGGTATAGTTAGTAAACACTATTTTTCATTTTAGATTGTACTATTAAACAACTACTGAGTGCTTTTTTGATAATCGTGTCGTTTAGGACCTGGTCGATGCAATATTATGCAAGGAAATAAACTTAGACATCATAAAAGATCAATGCATATGATATAAAATTAGCTAGTTTGTCTTTAAAAAGTTAATCATATGATAAAGTTAGCTAAACTTTTTTTCTGCAAAACAAATATGTTTCTTTATATAATGAATTGATTGCAGGTGGCCAGAGGATTCACCCGAGGATCATTTGAGGTGAAGCCATTTACTGATGCCATGGCAAATGAAGAGCAGCAAGTTGCTCTTTCCAGATTGCGGCCTACAGCAGCTAGGGCGTATACTTCGACCACCAAACTTACTTTGTTTCCTGTCAAGAAAGGGAAGAGTCGAGGAAAATAAAAGGACATGTAATAAATAAGCTTCATCTCTATCTTGTTTTAACTATTTTTAAGTTTTGATTTATCAATCTTGTCTATGTTTTCGCATATGCTACCTCATTGTTCACATAATATTACAAAGAATTCTTTTGATGAGAGTCCTACAATAATTCTGTTAATGCGAATTCACATAAGAGCTGGGTAAAAGTTATGTTTGATAGAAGTTATTCATGAGATTTGATGGAGTTTGTAGGATTTATAGATAGTCACTCCGAGTGTCAAATTGGGAACTCACCAAGGAGAAGAAGCTGGGTATGAATTTTTCATGCTTTAGGTGATTTTTTTTAGCAAAGAATGAGATTATTATTTTCCTTTAGTAGTTTTGTTTTTGTTTTTAAATAAACCTTTTTTCTGTCATCCAATTAATCTTGAGTTATTTCATATTTGGTTAGAGCCATTTTATTTTTTTAAAATTTTTCTTTGCCTTTCCATTCACACTTGCAATAATCAAATTTTAATTCTACTTATTATTATTCTATTGTTTTATTTATTCGAAAAAAATGATGATAAATCCTAGTCAGTCTCGTGGACTCAATCCCTGGGGGTGGCCGGTCCGGTCCTACGGAAGTTTCCCACCGACCACCAAGGTAAATCGGGAAGCGCATACGGCGGCCAATCCAGATGCCCAGCATCCTTTG
>JBBMKF010270132.1:0-16222 GCA_037834155.1 Curcuma caesia
TGCACATGAACAGGCACACGTTCTGTTGATGTCCTTCTATCCACTAATAGCTGTGAAAAAAATTGGCGTATCATTAAGATCCATATCAGCTAGAAATAGACATTCAGACTTGAATGCAGACATGTCTGTGATTGAAAAGGATACAATTGTAAATGTAGCCATAGAGAAAGAAACACGACAATGCAAATGGCAAAACATTTTAAGATCAATGGAGCAACTATTTGAACACTTGTCAAGCATGTAAGTATAGAAGCTGGTAAACTTTTCTAGTAGATTGTTGAGGGTCCTAGGAATCATATCCCTTATTTTGCATTCCAGAAGAAGGTACTGCAACTGAAGATAGACTTAGTCTGAAAATAAACTAGACTGCCCATATCAGCCTTACAGATAAAGTTCACTTGAATAGACTTGAATGAGGGTTTGCACATTGACACCCAATGTCGGCAAATTCAACAAGAATATTCTCTAGTTGCTGAAAAGAACTTCCAATAGTTCCCATTTGCAAATTATTTTTCAGGATTCTGAGACCTTAAAAATAGAACTCAAAGAGAAATCTAGCAGTTTTCTGAGAAAGAGCATAAGAATTAACCTGGATTTAACTAGAAAGTGTTATATACCACAGAATGGAGGTGATCAATGCTACTAAGCCAAGTAGTAAGTAGCAAAAGTTCCATCTAGTCATCATTACTTTGCTTGTTATTCACCTGGATTTTCATAGTAATGAATACATTTAGCAGCACACATTCAAAACAACAAGTTTTTTCATCAACTGTGGATCTTATCAAAATCCTTATATGATTTTTATGCATCATATGCCACAAGTAGCTGAATGCTAACAACCAATTCCAAAAATTAAGTGCGCAAGTAAAAATTGTAGGACAGAAATTCCATTGCAGGAGGATTGTTGCAATAACCAGGCACTCAGATAATGAAATCACAAAGTCATGCGGTTAGTTTGATTTTCTAGATGCAAACTCCACTGCCAGTGCACTCAATGACAGCCTACAACCCATTTTGGTTTGACAATAGTTGTTGCTTTTAGTTTATGCAGCAAGGGCAGTGTTTAATAGGTTTCTGAAACCCTAAACAAAATAACAACATAAACAATTGGGACATTAAACCTTGACATTCATCCACTCAATGTTCTAATACATGTCACACATTTAATTGAACTTATTCAACAAGGAAGTATAGAACCTAATGCTTTAGAGTTGCCACTTTCACTACAAGATGACAAGCGGCAACAATCTAATGGCAAACCAGTGGTACTCCTTTTAGGTACTAGATTTCCCCTTCTTTTGTCAGGGTCCATTTGCATTTTTTTTTTCCTTATATCCATTTCAGTGGTTGTGGTAGCTGATGTGATGTTGATTAAGGCAATGGTTATTGCCATGCAGCACTTCCTCTGTTTCCTCTGTTACTTACTAAACTTACTGAAAAAAGAACTGACATCACTCTAGAAATTCCCCAACCTTAACTAATCAAAGTTGAAAAAGAAACAAGAAAAAAAGCATCTAGCAGATGTTGCTTCCTCAATCATTGCTAATTTAAAAAAACTTAAAAAGATGATCAACGCAAAAGAATTTTGCATTTATCCTTTTCTTGAATGAAAGCAATGTCTATGTGTTATTTTTGTCTATCAAAGTAAGTGGATTCACAGCAAACATAAGTATGCAAGAGATTTTTTTTTGTTGCACCTGTTCATCATAAAAGTTTTTTTTTATCAAGATCTATGAAGCATTTAGTGTTGAAAAGTGACCATGATATCAGAAGGTTATAATTTAAACAAGAGCAACAAAGTTCTAATTAGGAAAAATACCTCAAGACCAGCACAGAAAGGCAATTTAGTAGCATTCTCTTGATTTTGAATGGTGCCATCTTTGCCGTTTACAAATACTGAATAGCCAACACAAACATATTTGAAGTCTGAGAGGCTTCGACCTTCTTTATCAGCTTCCAACTCAGATTCTCCCACAATGTAGCTAGGCACTAATAAAAAAGATTTAAAATAACTAACTGCATAATGTGAAATATCAGTTTTATACTTAGAAAATTCACAGTTATGTCCTAGAAGCTTTAGAAGAAGCAAAAAAATTCAAGTTGACTAAAACTAAAATTGAATATATGAAATTTTATTTCCATAATAAAAAAAGAATTGAAGAAACAGTTAAGAGGGATAAAGAAAGAATTCTGAGATTTAGATATTTAGATCCAACAAGAAAGAGATATTAGATAAGATCCATGCAATTGACTCCAAAGAGTTGAGATGAACTAGAGTATTGTTGTCATATTTGAGCATCTTTGAATCAACTCAAATGTGCAGCTATATTAGAAATGTATTTACCTAGATTTTTAATAAGTACAACAAGTGTTTCAAGTATAAATTGAGTAAAGAATCAGTTAGGTACTTATCCATTCATTCTTTCAAGTACTATAACTAAATTTCATATACAGTTTTATAAAGCAAGCACCTACTTTAGTACTTTAAATGAAAATTTGAGAAGAATTAATGAAAAGGAAAAGAGACCAACATATTCCTAGCATTTAGAGAGAAGGCACAACACAATTATCTAGTAAATCAATGTTCAAGAAATTCTATAGTACTGGGAATCAGCTACGAGTGTTCAACACAGAGATTGGTCTAGCTGTCAATTAACCATTATGATTTTTTTAAGTGCGTAATGAGGATTCACCAGAAAAACATCAAAAGTTTGGACACAGCTATGGGTACGCGACAGTGACACACCTTGAAAATTATTATATCTTTATGATATGATAATAAAGCTTTAAAATTTACAAAGGATATTGAATGTTGTGTGCAATCTTGTCATGAACGAGAGATCAATTGCACATTGTACAATATCGGCATTCAATATGTGGCCAAATCAAATTGAAACAATATTGAATGTTCTTTTTGGCCACATAACCAACATGTGGACCAAATATGCAACAAAGTGAAGTAGAAAATCAACTTAAGTCCATTATTGACAAGTTTATCAAATAAATTTCAATTATAAAGGAAAAAAACTAATCCAACTTAAGTTGGTTAATAATCATTATGCTAATTGTTTTAAAATTTTATACTGCTAAGGTCAATCACAAAAATTGTATTTCATGAACTGCTTAGATTGATTATATAGATCTATGTGATAGATGTAAAAAAATTCTTGATATTTAATTCTTTATTAATTTATTAACATCTTACGTGACAAGTGTGACTTTTTGGATGAAGACTGGTTTGGCTAACTAAGTTGATATATGTTGTAGATGAACTTTTTTATCCCTTATTTATGCATTTTCTTGATATAACTAATTTTAGTATTCCTTAATGTAATAGCATATTCACATGCCTATGTGATATGTGGCAGCTTGACCACAAGCAACTTATATATGTTTTTTAAAACCTTGTAGGTATACATACAATAGACAAGAGAATGTGTGTACAACGTACTCCCCTAGTTTTACAAATTATCAAGAAGTATTATGGACTAGATACTAAAGAACCCAGGGATCACATAGACAAGGGGGAAATTGCCCTATTTTATCCATCCATTGCTCCCGTTAGTAAAGGTTTGTGTATATTCGTCCTTACTGATCAATATTTAAAAAAAAAAAAAATCTACAAAAACCAAGTTCAATGAGATATGATGATACTACTTGGGCGTGCAGCCCTATTTACCCCCAACTACGTGAATTTCTTTCTTATCTTAAGGTTGCACATCATCTTTCTATTCTATTTCT
Organism: Curcuma caesia; assembly: GCA_037834155.1. Taxonomy (NCBI): domain Eukaryota; kingdom Viridiplantae; phylum Streptophyta; class Magnoliopsida; order Zingiberales; family Zingiberaceae; genus Curcuma; species Curcuma caesia. The sequence continues at coordinate 3,742 of JBBMKF010270132.1, forward strand.
TGATTCCTTTTGCAATAGTCTTGTGTTCACCGCACGATAGTAGTCTAGTGGATCTTGCAAATTAAGAAATTCAAGACGTGTGTTGAGATTCAAATTCATGTTCAAGGGTCATTGTCATTTTTTGTCACGTAAATCGACAATTCTTTTCTTCGTCTACATTAAGGCATGTGGTCGTGCTCCCAAGTAAAATCGCGTTTACAAAATTTACCTAAATGCCTTCCCAGATCACTAGATTAATCGCTACCCATCATCGATCAGGTAAATCAACGATTCACCTCCGCCAATATCCAGAAGCGAAATTATCCTAAAACATCAATTCCCAAATCATGCAGAAGAACGAATAATCAATCTACAAAGAGAGGGAGGAGGGAGCGAGAAGCAATCGAACCATCTTCGAGGGGCCTCGTGAGGCCGATGCAGATAGGGTTCCGAGAGTCGGATTTGAGGATCGAGGAGAAATACAGACAGCCTTTGCAGGATTTTCCCTGGGGCGCACTCCTCGCCCGATCTTCGTCGCCACCACCGACGACCGAACCCTTCTCCATAGCCGATGAACGGCGACGCTGCGCAACCCGATCGTGCCGCTCCGCCTCGGAGTTGAGCGCGAGGACGAAATCGGGATAAGGACCTTTATTTTGCCGAAAAAGGCATTTTCAGTGTTTGTTCAATCCTACACAGCCGTTGATCCTTGGGCCATTTTGAGAAAAATATATATGGTGAATTAATCGTAGTATATGCTAAAAAATAAATAGGGAAAGTATTTTTTTTAATTATATGTTCTTTTTATTTTTGAGAAAATGGTTAGAAGGATTTTTTTTAATATTAAAATAATTTTATTATATTTTTATTTTAACCATTATTGTATAACTGTGATAGCTATAATATATTATAAAGTGTTATAATATGTTAAAATAAATTAGTTTAATTTAATCAAATTTGTTATTGATAATATATTATTATAAAAAATATTTTTGAACAAAAAATTAAAAGGACACTTCACATTTAATGAATTAAGCGTTATTATAAAAGCTACAATTAGCTATTATAAGATGTAACACTCACGGTCAAAACATATAATAATTTCTAAGGGTGTAAACGAGCCAAGCTATTTGTGAGCTATTCGAGTCTCGATTCAAAAAAAAATTCATTTAATTAAGTTAACGAGCTGAGTTTGAGCTTATTTTCGAGTTCGAAAATATTATCGAGTTGAACTCGAGCTTATAAATAATATTTGATTCGTGAGCTCACGAATATATTCATTTAAAGGCTCACGAAGGTGTGTATATATATACAATATATATAATATTTATAATCCATATAATATATAATATATATATAATATATAATATATGAATTATAAATATTATATATTAACGAGTCAAACTCGAACTAATTTTGTTTAATTTTTAAACGAGCTATTTTCGAACTGAATTCAAACTAACCTCGTTTAATTTTCAAACGAGTCATTTTTTGAACCGAACTCAAGCCGTTCGTGAACTATTTAATTTCATTACGAGCCGAGCTCGAGCTTAAGAATTAAATCTCCAATCGAACTCGAGCCGAACTTAAGCTTAAGAAAAACGAATTGAGCTCAAACTTGAGTCTTTTATTGTTCGACTTGGTTCGATTCAATTACACCGCTAATAATTTCTTTATAAATGTAACAATGTGATGAAATATAATATTTCATTTTAATAAAAATTATTATATATAAAATATTATTATATTAAAATATTTTTTATCAACGTAATCAAAATTATTAAATTTTATTAAAATCATTTTAACCTAAGTAGCTAGACAAAAAGTTTAAAATGATTTTGGCTAAGTTAACATATTTTTAATAAAATTTAAATAATTTTGATAAAGTTAATAAAAAATTATTTTTATATGTAATAATTTTGATTCAAGTGAAATATTTATTTTATTATATTGTAAAATTTATGGGGCAACTTCTATTTTTGGGATTAAAAAAGATACGATGGGCATTCATTTGATAATTATTACAAAAGGGCGCTTTAAATGTGAGATGTCTTTTTTCTATTTTTTGTCTAATATTTTTTATTAATTTACTCAACATGATTTAAATTTGATAAAAAAACATTTCAATTTGTTCAAAATTATTTTAAAACTATTGTTACAGCTATATCATAGTTGGTTCATAATATTGATTTAATTTTAACCAAGTTAAAGTGAGTCTAATTTTAATCAAATCATTTTAATAAAATTTTATTTTATATTGTAGCAATTATATATATTATAATAGAGCTAGAATATGATATTTTCAAGATGAAAAAAATTTTAAAATATGTTTTTAATATTTTTTAAAAAGATGTTCTTTGAACAAAATGATATTAAAGAGTGGTCTCTTAATTTTTACCCTTCAAATCTTTTACTTTTATCTTATAAAATTTACTAATAGGTCTTAGATCATTATAAACGGTTATAGTTATATTGAATGTTTTTTTTAGTTTTAATTTTTCTCTATTTTCTATTATTTATTTATTCCGTAAACCAAAAATATTCTAAAATTTTAAATATTCCATAATATAATAACATATTAATAATTAATTGAGCTCAATAAAAAAAACTTGGAATCAAAATCCTAAAGGCCAAATAAATTTCTGAAATCTTTTGATTATTTTGAAAATTCTGCAGCCATTTTTTGGAAACAGAAGTAAAGTCCAGGGAGTGAATTGAAAATTTTCCAACTATAAAAGGACCCCCTGCGCGAGGCGAAAGCTAATCCGTCGGTGCCGTGGGAAAGGCATCGGCTCCGATCTGCGCACCTTCGATCGGCGATCTGTATCGATCGCTGTTCGTCGTGCTCCTCTCCTTCCAATCCAATCCGAAAATCCAAGTATCTCTCTCATTTTTCCAGTTTACCGCTTTCACGGCGAGGAGAGGAGGGGAAGAGCGACCTGGTCGATTCGAGGCCTCCTCGTTTGATAAGATTGAACAAGGGGATCGATCAACACGGCATGGCAAAGCGCACAAGGATGGAAATTCCGAAACCTTCGCCCCACGATACCTGACGGTTCGCCATCGCCGGTGCCGATCTAGGGTTCTGGATCCTTGGTTGTTGGCCATTTGATGCATCGGGCACAGGGAGCGTGGGGTTGCACAGATTCTTCTTAGGGCTCTCGGCGAGCGGTGAACCTTCAGGAAGCGGGTGTGGATGGCGGTCGATTTTCTCTACCTGTCGGCCTTCAGCACGGCGGCCGGACTCGTCGCGCTGCAGTGGTGGACGGGTTTCTCTCTTGATGGGATGAAAAGGGATGGGTTTATTGGCGGGGAAGGCGGTGGCGGTCCATCGGAGAGTGCAGGGAGCGATCTGGTGCTGCTACTTAGTTCTCGTGTCACCGTGGCTCTACTTGTGAATTTCGTGATCAATGTTTATATCCTGGTAGTGTTGCTGCTCAAGGTACGAACTTTCATATGGGACGGCATATATATAAAGCTGTTGAGCTAGAAGCTTACTATCGTTTATGGTTTCATTATTTACTTCTTTTTTTAGCTCTAACAGAACCATAACCCTCTCGTAACACATTCTCTATTCAATTTGATCACCCCCTACTTAGAGATTTCAATTCCTTTTAAATTCACACATTAAATGAGCGGGATAATTTCCCTCTGCCATAGTAAAAATAGACGTACTAACTGATCATTAGTTTGGGATCTTCAAAATTTGGTTCTATATCCAAGTGAAGCTAATTCTGGGCTACAATAGCCTTTCATGTCCTCTAAAGCTCTAGTTGAGAAGTAAAGCTCAAACATGAGTACAGAAGCATTTATGCATTCAAGAATTGGAAAAAAACCAGATGATGAGGAATCCTGTCGTGTCAGACATTGAGTGTGCTTATCTAAATTACATTACCTGTCCAAACTCATGAAAACAATTTTGTAATACTCAGGGAACACAACTAAGATATGGAGTGTGTAGTATCTAAATATTAGTTGCCTTGTTAAACTTCAGATACACTGTTGTAATATTCAGGGAGTACAAATTATGGAAAGTGCAATGAATTCAAAAAAAAAAGAGTTTCTTTTTCAAGTTATAATATCATATTGATGTTTGAACCCTCGATCTTCACTTATATTGGTGGGTATTTCTTCGATAGTTGGACATTAAGTACCTAAGGTAAAACTTCATGAGTTTGTCAAGTCTTTACTACATTAGATCATCATTTCTATTTTGCACTTAACATTTATATTTTCACCAATTTACAGTTGCTATTCTTTGTCCAATTGACTGCATCCGAGACTAGAAAAGTTTGGGAACGATTTATTAGCTACATTGTGTATAAGGTAAAGTCACATTCAGTTTCTAATTATGTTTGGGCTTTAAATACTGTTTGCATAATGTTTAAATATTTCTTGCTTTTTTTGTTGCTTTTTTTTTTCTGTTATTCTTGTAGTTATTTTGTACTATTTGTCCTTAAGTAAGATTATGCTCTGGATACCGGAGTGTCAAGGCATTACAATAGATTAACTAGGATATGGAAACTTATGGGATTCTTTGAAAGAAAATTGTGGAGTACTTCAATCCATTTATCTATTTATCAAACATTTCATTGTAATCCACATCAAGTTTGGTTAATCCTGACTATTTGGGGCCAAGTACATAAGATATTACTATGGTTAACATCTATGCTCATATGGTTTGAAAACTTATTATATTAGTTGTCAAGGGCTAATGAAATCCTTATGTTAGACCCAGCATCAAGGTTTCTACCCATAGGGGATTACATAACCAAGTAAGTAGTTGTTGTAGTTAAACTACACTTAAAGATTAAAAAAATTCCTTGTTTGGAGGCAGTTGTTGACTTGGTTTGAAGTTTTGGCCAAATCCTTGGAGTATAATTGGTAAGATTAGTTTGCCCAGACAACATTTAGAAACCTAGCCTGAAAGATGAGAGAGTGCTTAAGCAGTTCAAAGTGATCTTGCTTCAAGGTGGAAGCAAGTAACTGACCTGAGAAGATTGTGCAAGTGAAGAATTTCTGAATTTACATTAGAATGTGGAAGTGTTGGATGACCATGATCTTTATGTTTTGTCAGAACATAGCCTGATATTGGTTGCAGTGTTTATACTTTTTAATATTCTTTCTTATTTTGGTGCAACAATGCCAGCTTCAGTAGCTTACTATCACAATTTGGTTTATTACTGAAAAAAGGAAATATTAGGCATGTTGCTATGTCTTCCTGTGTTGATTATAGTGGTTTTTAACAGGGAACCTTTCTTCCATTGGTTGTACCACTGAAGATTTCTCATGTGATCTTTTGGTCAACTTGGTTGATTTTTCTTTGTTCACTTAAGGTAATGAACCAAAAAATTATCCCTGCTTTTTTGTACATTTGCTACAAATGTGCTATCAATGTTTTAACTAACAGAATTTTTTTGCTTTTGCTTTACAGATTTTTCAATCAATTGCAAGAGATCGACTTGAAAGATTAAATGCATCTCCTTCCATGACACCATTGAAGTACTTTCGAGTTTATTCTTCCCTGTTGCTGGTTCTTTTTGCAGATTTCATTTGGTAATTATTTTTTGCCATACTAAACAAGGGAGAAATTGCTATTTAATTGTCTTAGGATGCTACTTCAAGTTTCCTGTGTTTTTTGGCCTCATTTCTTGGAAATGAAGAGGCTAAAAGAGTGAAGAAAATATACTATCCGGTATGGACTCAGGCAGGCTGGATAAGCATTCACTAGCAACTAGTCTGAAACTAATAAGATATAGGGCGATGAGTCTATTTTTCTATTTGTCATGAATGTTGATCTAAGCAAGTGTTTTGTTCAGGAAGGGGATAGTAAGTTCTTTCAAAGAGGTGTGATTTTAGAAATAGAAAACTATAGCTCAATTTTTGTCCTCATACATTGGTGGAGGTCCATCTTTGCCCCAATAGCTTTATTAAGGCTAGACATAAAGAATCTGTATCCCTTCCTTCGAATTGTGAAGTTAGTTCCATCCCTTCTTGATACTAGAAAGTCGCATCCCAGTGAAAGACATCCAGCAGTACTCCTCTTCTTTCTTGCTTACTCTTCAAATCTCTCCTGATTCCTTTCCTTAGCTTCCTATAGTAACTAAAAAAGCTGATGCGTGCAGTCACTACTTTCTAACTACTATGCTCCTTTAAATATGGCATTGTGATAAAATTTCTCGATGAACTTTTTGTGACGGTTACTTGATTATCACTCATGTACTTCCCCTATGAAATGAAGGATCAAGGAAATCTACTTTGGGGGGCTATATTTATACTGTGGTGATGACACAACAATTAATAAATGCATTCATGAGGCATGTAATCTAGGTGCCGGTGGGGACATTCTTTAAAGTCCCAACCCACTTCTACTGCCACCCACCTGGCCTCAATATCTTGAATTCCATATTTTTCTTGACAATTTGCACTAAGAAATTCCATATCTGTTGCAAATAGCATCCTGGACCACTAGGACCTGGCTCATGCCTATTTTGGTCTTTAAATCAGTTTCAATATGTCTGACTATTAGAAATAAATATAAAAAAATGAAGTTCTAGCCATGGTCCAATATTTGGTATGCCATGTACATTGGTAAAATAAAAATGATTCGTTAGATTAACCGTGATTTTTAGTTTTGTATGACATCCAATTGCAAGATCATCAAAGATAGGAAACATAGGAATGAAATCAGGTGATAATCACCTCCTTTATTTGATATTGCATCTTTACTCAAGTCCTTTTTGGTAAGGCAAATACACTGTCCTCAACATCATCTCATTAGTTATGGCGTTCCTTTTTTCTGGATGAATTATTATTACATTATATACTTTTTTTTGTATGCTAAACTTTTTTGCCCTTTGGTCCAAAATAAGGGTAAAGTGAAATTTATTTTTGTCATTAGGGGTTATATTTAAAATAGTGACTGGAATATTTTATTTTTGGACTCTCAGGATCAAGCTGTGTATGGTGCTGTGCAGTTCATATAGTTCTAGCTTGCTTATGCTGTTGTTCTTTGAGCCTTTGAGTGTAGCTTTTGATACATTACAGGTGATTTTTTATAGGCATGAATTCTCCTTGAAATAAGTCTACCTTGTTTATCATTTTGCACACAAAGTTGGAGAATTTTTTTTCTGTTTGATGTAAGAATAATAAGATTTCCATTCTTTTCTATCCTCATGCATAGCATAGAGAATGATTCAACTTTTGGTTGAGCACATGAGCCTATTGTTATCTGATTGGACTATTGTGCATTTAAACAATTGCATTTGAGATCAATTTAACAGAAACACTATATGTTTAAGGCAAACAACCTTATAATATGCATAAGAATTAAGATAGCAGAGACATTCTGCTGATTTCTCTCCTGACATTTCTTGCCCTTGTAGGCCATTATGATACACGGATTTCTGTTAACTGAGATTTATCAACGGCATTCCAGTGGAAATGTGAGCTTAAACTTTGATATTCAGAAAACAACAGCAGGTAGATAAGATCATGAAATTTCTGTTATTTGGTATGATTGTGTTCCACGTGCTGGATTGCATCATATTGTTAGTTCTAACTATGTCAGGTGTCTACATTAACCTGTAATGAAATGATTTCTTTTGTAAAATCATCCTGAATTTTAGTGGACATTTTGTCGTTATGTTACATACAGTATCATGGGTTCCTTTTCCATAGCTAAGTTACTCCTCAACATTTGAACTCTGGAAAGTGATCCCTCAGGATAAAATACTCAGATTAGTTATTTGGGAGTTTGTCTAGAATTATTTGGGATTTAGTCAAAGATTTAGGGTAACAAAGTGATATTTTTACAAAGAACCGGTCTGGTTTAGAATCCCTTTTATTGATTTATCTTTTTAGCTAATAACATTTTTCACTTTTGGTGAGTTGAAATATTCTTGGTGTTACATCACAGTCTCTCATATGCTAGGGATTATGGTGGGACATATTTCAATCAAAATATACCACTGTCATGACTTTGTCTGTAGTATTGTCGAAAATATATTGCTTTCTCTCTAAGTTACTGGTACCTGTCCAATTTTCATGACACATTCAATATGTCAAAACCATTTCACGTGTGTTAATATTTATTTCCCTTTTTGCGGCGACATTCTATAGAAGATGATGCAAAGTGTTGCTTTGTTGGAGACCAGCTATTTAGCATTTTTATCATTTTGTGATACCAGTATTAGGCACAGTTGATTCTTTCATAATATCAACATAATATAATTCAATTCTTATTGCAGGTTCTCTGTCTGAATGGAAGGGACTTATCTTAAGACATTGTGGTTTCATTCTAGATATGATGACTTTGGTAATGTCATTCGGCCATTACTTAATGACATGGTGGCTTCATGGCATGACATTTCATCTAGTAGATATTGCTCTCTTTCTTAATTTGCGCGTGAGTGATAAACTAACTTTTATTACAAAGGTGTGTCATGGCACTTGTATTCTGATTGTAAATTATTCCTTTTGTCCGAGATGAACAGGCTCTTGTAAGTTCAATTGCAAAGCGAATTAAAACTTATCTTAAGTTAAGGAAGGCCCTGACTTCCCTTGATGGAGCACTTCCTGATGCTACATATGAGGAACTTTGTGCTTATAACGATAAATGTGCAATATGCAGAGTACGTGGTTCTGATGTTCCTTTAAAGTATTTCTAACATTTCCAGCAGAATGATTGATTAAGAAAATCCAGGGACCAATGGCCAGGGCAAAAAAGCTATCATGCAATCATCTATTCCATCTTGTGTGTTTAAGATCTTGGTACGTTTTCTGTTCTTTTTGTTGACACCGATTCAAGATTCTGTTCATTGAACATTCACAAAACTATTGTGTTTGATGCTGGATATGCCAACAAGAAGGGCCTTCATCATACTTATTTTGTTTTTATTAACATCTCAGGCTGGACCAGGGTTTGACTGAGGGCTACTCTTGCCCTACATGTCGGAGGCCATTATTTGTTCCTAATGCTCAAGATGGCTCAAGGTCTGCTGCTGAAACTGGTACAGATGGCAACCAACTTGCTGAACATCTTAATTTAGGATTGAACCAACAAAGAGTTCCTGTTCATGCACTACCTTTAGGAGCATCTCCAAACCAGCGACAGAATACTTCTGATACACTTTGGAGGTTATTCTTATCTCTATACTCTCTCAGTGTCACAATTGAGCTGCAATATTTCCTGATAACTAGCATCGTCATGCTGTCACTAACATTCCTGCATTTTATGTCACGAGGTCTCCAAACTTAAATGCACTCACATTTGGCATTGTAAGACTGGTTAACACGAGTACTGTGTCCAAACTGGTCATAGCCAACATGTCTAATTCTTTTGTAGCTGGATTTCAATATTGACTAGACTAATTCATGGCTTGGTTCCAACATTTTATCCAGAGTGCGTAACTATTCTTCTTTCTTATGATTCTTACCTGGTTCCAGTTCAGCCTTTGATAAATTGTCCGTATATTTTTTGGCTGAATAATTTCTTTTACTTCTAATTTGCTTCCCTATCACTACTACTACTAGTGTTGTGTTTTGTTGTCCAATTAGGATTACACACTCTTATACTCTTATTACTTTGGAAGGATGTAGGGAAGATTAAAAGTCAAACAATTGAAAGTTGAGAGAATATAACAATTGTGATCCCTTTGTTTTTTTGTTCCTACTTTTTTTCATCGGTCAAGTTCACCTAGAATCTTGTCTTTTATTTATTTCTCATGTCTTGTTGTAATTCTTTCTATAATTATGAATGACTTGCCAACCTGAGTTTATTCCTTTCTAGTCATATCATTTTGGCATACCTCAAGAACTTGTGTGAAATTAGATGTAGAAACTTACTTGAGAACCAATATATGCTCGCATTCCTTCCTAAAATCATTTTGGCACACCTCAAAAACTCGTGTGAAATAGATTTTGAATTTACTTGAGAACCAGTATATGCTTGTGATAGACAATTCATTTGTACCGTTGTTTTGGAACGCTAACTAAAAAGGTATATTTTGTTCATTGTACAGGAGTGCCGCCTTCAACCCCAGCTTGACACCTCCATGGGTGAACCAAGGGATGGATGGTGCTAGTTCATCTAGTTCGGTCAGATCTGTTGGATTTGGAGGTGTTCAGATGATGATGAGGCAACTTGCATCAGTTAGTGAAAACTTTGCTCATGGTTCGGTAGACGATGCTGCATGGAATCTGTGGCCTTCTCAACACCCTGCAACCCCTCCTGTTCCTGCATCTTCCTCCACAAGACCCACCGGAAACACAACTGATTTACGAATTCGGAGGGCTCCATCATCCCCTGTCAACAATAGCATGCCAGAGTTACTCGCAATGGTAGATAGAGTTCGTGAGGTTTTGCCACACATTCCTGATGAGCTAATTGTACAGGTATTTTTACTATCTTTTTTTTAAAATACCCTTCATAATAGTTATTTACCAAAATACGCCCTCACAATCATTTTTTACCAGAATGCATCCCAGATTTATTTCCCCCCACAATATCCTTGGTTGAGATTTTTCCTTGCAAAATAGGTGCAAATTAACCAGTAGCAAGATTTACAGCCAAAAGAAATATAATTTTTGAACATTTGGATATCTGAAATATTCAAGTTGGGATCTACCATAGCTAAATATTTAGATAAATATAGAAAGTGGTGCAAACTGATTTGTTGCAGTAAGATCTAGGTTAAAAATAAAAACACAATTTTGTGCACTTGATGGCTAAAATGTTCAATCTGTGGTGTATAGGATAAAATTATTATTTTTATAGCTCAAGTTAGTTGATTTATAAATGACTTAGAAGTTCAGCAAAATTTAAGCTTAAAAATATATTTTAGAACATTAGAAATGCTTAACTTGGGAGGTATACAATTAAACATAGGATAAACTTGTGCTCTAGGGATGCATTTTGATAGATTGCTGAAACGATTTTTTGCCTTAATCTTTCTTTTTTTACTTTATAGTTGATATCCTTGTTTGCAGGATTTGCTGAGAACCAACAACATCAATATAACCGTGAATAATCTTCTTGTACAATAACATAACCCGAGTTGCACTAAATATATTTATATTTATATATATACGTATCAATTATCAAGCTCTGTACATCAAAATTTGGCAGATATAGTGGAGAATACATGCTGTTGACGTCAATTACGGTATTTCTTCTTTATAGTTGCTGTTCTCTTTACATTTTGTATCATACGTCTCAGTATCTAACACCAAAAAAAAACCTTTAGATAATAAGTTAATAAAAATAGATTACTGTTTTTCTTTACTTTATTTTTAATCGTACGATCTTTCGTCATAAGTTTTTCTTGTTTTCATGGATGTTTTTTAATACAAGATACTGATAGAATCGTCAATTTAGATTAGACCAGTCGAATTGATTCATCTCATCAAATAATTTAAGCGGATTGGATTAAAATTTTATTAATTCATTTTAAGATGGATTCACGTAGATCGATTCACCTAGATTCGTGATCTCCGTAGGTTGATCTGTAGGTTGAAAAAATTTATTTTTTTTAAAATTTAAAATAAAAAAAATTCAATGAATTAGTGGTCTTAGATCCGTTTAAATTGTAATCTAAATTTAAAATTTTCAATTTGACTCATTTAAATTATAATTTAAATTTAAAATTTAAAATTTTTTATTTTTTAACATGTCCGTCGATTGATCCACATAACTCTCGATCTGTCTTAAATTAAGTTAGATTGAAAATTTTTTAATCCACTAAGTTGATGAGTCAATTCGTTCTTCTCTGTCCTATGATAAATTTTTAATGGATTGATCCATTCCATCATTATTATGAGTCGATTTATCTGACAGCTCTATGATATCAAAACGAATTTGATTTGAGTTTGAAAAGAGAATTTTCTTTGTTTAATAATTTTTTAAATATTTTTTCAGGGCCGCCTCTCCATTATTGACCAACGTGACGTGCGCAGTTAGGTCATTACACGTACCATCAAATTATTCAAAATTATTCGGAAAAAAAATTATTCAAAATTAGTAAACAAACGGTGAGGGGGTCGAACCTTCTCGCCTCCCGCGCCTATAAATAGCAGAACCACCGCCGGCGATGTACTCAGCCATCATTCGCCAACGCCGGCAACAATTTTTACTCCCATGGCCGGAGCTGCGGCGGAGAACGTGAAGGTTTTGGGTCTCGCGATTAGCCCTTTCGTCATCAGGGTTCGCATCGCCCTCCGCCTCAAGAGAGTCGAGTACGAGCTCGTGGAGGTGCGGGTCGTGGAGCCGAAGAGCGAAATCCTGGTGAAGTCCAACCCGGTGTACAAGAAGATCCCCGTGCTGCTCCACCGTGGAAAATCCATCTGCGAGTCCGCCGTCATCGTCCAGTACATCGACGAGGAGTGGTCCGACGGCGGCGGATCCGCCTCCATCCTCCCCGCCGACGCCTTCGACCGCGCCATCGCTCGGTTCTGGGCCACCTACATCGACGACAAGGTAAAGCCCCCTGTTTTCGAAATCCAT
>JBBMKF010270458.1:0-16218 GCA_037834155.1 Curcuma caesia
TCCTTGAGAGGCTTTCTTATCCCCATTTTAGCTGAATCTGTTGAAGTCATTTGGAGAGAAAAGAGGGTCCTCAAATCTGAATGATGTTAAAGCTAGTCCTCATGACTTCTTAAAGTGATGAGCAGGCTCATATCTTACACAAGGAAGCTGTGGGTCTGTCAAGATGAAGAACAGATCACTTTAGATGTATTGAAGATGTAAACATAAGATTGGTTACTTTCCTAACAGCTCAAGCTTGGGATTGGTCATTAATTAATAAACTTTAACATGGCGTTAAAGTAGAAGATCAAAATTGGTATCGCTGCTAAGAATATTGGTTAGTTCTAAAGGATAGGTTGCATTTGGCTTTTTCTTTTAAAGATCGAGTGGGTGTGGTATGGATTAGAAATGTGACAATGAAGATCCAGAGAAGCAAATTTCAAGTTCTTGAACAGGAACCTGGGGGGGTAAAGCTGTTGGACAAGAGGTAGTAGCTGTGGTCTATCAGATCCAGTGCAAATTCCTCCCTTTTCCTTCTAGCAACGGTCAGGGTTGTCTTTGTTAAATAATTTGATTGTTCTATTTTTTTTCTCATGTAGTTATCATCATTCTGCCTATTTTGTTGTTTAGGGTCACTTAATATATTGTTTTTCCGTAATACTATATAGAAATTCCTTCCTTTTATCAGCAAGGATTGATTTGATTAAGGGTGAGTAAAAATTCGGTTAAATTGAATAAATCAATCGAATTGATCGAATTAAAAAAATTCAATTCGATTATTTCAAAATTTTGATTATTTTTTCTAAAAAAATCGATTAATTCGGTTAAATCGGTTCGATTTCGATTTTAAAATTCTTTATTCGGTTAAACTGAATAAACCAAATAAATCGAATTATTCAAATTAGAAAAAATAATTTATAAATTTTAATTAAATAAATTTATAAATCTCTAATTAATTAGTAAAATTTTCATAATATTTAAAAAATTCGGTTAAAAATCGAATTAACCGATAAAATATCGATTTAGTTTGTTCAATTTTTATTAAAAAATTCGGTCGGTTCGGTTGGTTAAAAAAAATTAATTTATTTGGTTTTTAGTTTATTTGATTCGGTTCGAATCGATTTTAACCGAATACTCAGTCCATTTAGATTTAGATTTGATGACATATATGACTTTTTAGTTTAGGTTAATTGAGCATTGTTGGAGGCAAAATCCCGCTGACAGGCCAACATTTAGAGAGATTATTCAACCGTTGACAGATAGAAGATAAAATTGTTAACATAGCAAAAAATAAGGTGTTCATTAATTTTCTACTTTGCATATCAAGTTTCTTTCCTTTTAATTGACTTCTATATTTATTTGTTTTTTGGTTCATTTTGCCCTTGTTGCACAAAGTAGAAACTAGACACATGCTATTATTTTCACTTCCACTTCATATTTTGGATATTAACTTTGCTATTCCCTTGAGCTACCAAAAAATATTTTGTCTTTTCAATATGGAGTGTGGACAAAATGCTAAAAATATTAGGCACATCACCTTGCCCATACTGTGCCATCTACGTCCTTCCCGTGGGGTTTGTGTCAACCATTACTGTGTTGTGGCAGTGATATGTATTATGGTTGTGGTGTTGATGTTTAATGTCAAGTAACATTATGATGTGATATTCATTGGAATGGATTTATCAGGCATCATTGGGTGTAATATGAATTTGTGAATAATTGATTTTATGCCAAAGCTGTTTTTATGTGGGTGGTGGATTCAAATCGATCTTCTTCGTGGGTGGCGAAGCATCCGGATCAACTAGAGGGTCATGGGACAGGGCAAGCCTAGTGGATTGGTTCTGATCGAGTACAACATTCTTGTATAGAAATTTTAGTAATGGGAGGAGAGTAGTGGTGAGTAAAAATTCGATTAAATCGAATAAATCGATCAAACTGAACCGAATTAAAAATTTAATTCGGTTATTTCAAAATTTCAATTATTTTTTTTAAAAAAATTGATTAATTCGGTTCGATTTCGATTTTAAAATTTCTTATTCGATTAAACTGAATTAATCAAATTAGAAAAATAATTTATAAATTTTAAGTAAATAAATTTTTAAATTCCTAATTCATTAGTAAAATTTTCATAATTTTAAAAAAAATTAATTAATTCGATTAATTCAGTGAAAAATTGAATTAATTGATAAAATATCGGTTCGGTTTGTTCAATTTTTATTGAAAAATTCGATCGGTTCGATTGGTTTGAAAAAAATCAATTTATCTGATTTTCAGTTAATTCGGTTCAATTTGATTTTAACCAGATTTCATCAAATCTCTTCTATGTTAAACTAATCACAGTATCTTTTTCTAGTTGTACACATTCATTGTAAAGTTCAATTTCCTTCTCACTTGAATATATGCTTGCTTATGTTTTTGCTTCAAGCAATCAGTAAATTATCTGTATCTTTTCATCTTGTTGTATAGTAAAACGATATTATTATCATGATTAAAGTTTGGCTTATGTTGTCTACTTGTAAATTTAAGTGAGGAAATAAGTGTTTAGAACCATAAATAGAAATTCTTTTTAAAAAGCTTAATTTTATTGAAATCCATTATCAATTGTCTCTCATTTTTCTTATTATTATTATTTTCTACGGTGGATTGTACACCCGCATAAAACATTTAGTACAAGCGTTCGCACGCTCGGTGTTCCGTTGCCCGAGAAAATCGTCTAACCCTAACTCCTTTTCCCTCTCCCATTTTGTCTCATGTTCCGAGTCCAATGTTCCCCTTCCTCTCCCTCTTCCTCTTCCTCTCCTTTGCTCGATTCCTTGCAGCTTGCGTTCATCCGCATTGCTTCCTAGGTTAAGGTTCGTACCCCCTTTATCATAATCTCATTTTAGTTTCACTTTAAACCTTTGCTTTATACGTTTGTCCGCGAGCGTGAGAACGATTCTGTGCTCGGCTGGGATACCATAATGTTCGAGCGTTAATGTTCGTTATCATTTTGCAAAATCAATTTTTTCTTCTTCTTTGGATAGTGTCTTGTATTGAACATGCCGAGTGATTCGATGGTAATTTTGGTAGCCAATACTCGCATTCCTCAGTTGGACCTGCGCCACCTTTTGCCCTTGAGAAAAGGGTTAATTTTTAGCGGATAACTGTGACGTCTCCTACTTGATGTTCTGTTTGTTCAAGTGTGCAGGATCAGTTCGATTTACCGAGCCTGATTTCATATGGTGTATTACTTTCTAGGGATCTTTCTTTTGATCAATTATACAAGGGACATTTTGATTTTGATGGCTCCTTCTTCCATTTGGAGATTATCTTGTTACCCTTTTTTTGTTTATGGAAGATTCAATTTGTTTATGGTAACTATGATTTTGCATTATCCTTTTGTGCCAATTTGTTGTTGTTGTGTTTTCAGTTCAGTTGATTTGTTTTTCATGGGCATTCTATAGATTTGTGAAAAGTGGAATCTTTTATCAAATATCAATAAAACATTGCTACAGCTATGCTTTCTTTGATGGTTCCTATATTGGTTTACATGATTGGTTATAGGATCAATGATTTGGTGCACAATGGTAAACTAGTGCTAGGATATACATTGTTGTTTTGGTGGTTATAAAGTCATCTTGCAGTCTTTTTCTTTATTGGTGATTATCCAAAATGGGTTGAACTTATACATAGTTGAATAGTGGAGGAGGGCATACTATGATTAGTCTTGGATGCTAGATTGTGTAATGCATTGCTCAGCAGTTGAACTAGCAGGATAATTGCAATAAGAATGAAAAACATGTTTTGTTCAATGTTCTGCAAAGGTGCATTTATTGTTCTTGCATGCTAGAATGTGCATTGAGTTGCACATGCTTGAACATGGAAAAAAAGAATAAAAGTAATATGAATGAAACAGCATTCTGTTGAATTTTGGGTCAATGCTTTAGAATAAAAGTAGAATTTGGGACCAAGATAAACTGCTTCTTTATGTCATTCTAGCTTGCAACAATGACTAGCATGAATATTCAAAAGTGCAACAAGTAGATAAGAATCAGGAGAAGGAAATCAAGTGCCTTTATAATGCTTATGTGCTTGATGGATTTGACAAATTTATTGAACGATAACTAAGAGATATTGCAAGGTAGTTTTGTGAGAATCATTCTTGTTTAACAAGCAATACTCCTTCAACAACTATCAAGTTGTGGATTTGAATTTTCTTGTTTGCCGATGTCTTATGATCTTTTGTATTCATCTATCATAGATGTTTTATTATTCTCTTATTCTAAATTTATGCTCTTAGTTCAGCATTGACTATAAATAATAACTAGAAATTAGTGTTTGACGTGGACTTAAAGTATCTCATGCAAGGTTTGATATCTCAAGCTATGCTGGTATTTTGATTTTTTATTGAAATGATATTGTTTCAGTATCATGCTAACGTTTCGATGTATGATACTGATGGTAAATTGGAGGTGGAAGGAGAAAAGAGACGAAGAAAATAATAATAAGATTTTTATATATTAATTCAATGTTTGTTTTCCATCTAGAATGCTACAATTTTGACATTATTTTGTGTGGAGGCACACTAAAAAAAATATTATGTCAATTTTAACATATCAAGGGGTATCGAGTGTTGACATAAAATGATGCTCGTCAATATGATTGACATAAGAGGCATTGTCTCGGTGTAGAATAGTATCAAGTTTTGGAATAATTCGTTTTAACTGTGTCGTCCAGTACAATACAAGATCTCAAACCATGGGCTCATTTTCGTTTGTTAGGACCTGGAAACTAGCTAAGTTCTCCTCGATACCATTTTTTTTATAGAGACCAAACTAAATGCTTAAAAATTACTAGGTGGACCAAGATCCAGCATTTCTAGCAGAGAAAGTTGTCCGATACAACAGTTATTCTTTCTGTATCAGGACATAAGATGTGATCTGTACACACACTATTATCAAGTTATTCATGCATTTATTTTTACCTCTTTTGTGTTTACAGATTGAGTCTGTGCCTGTTATGTGCTTAATTTTGGCTATGGGTACTCACTGTTGCATACTTAATCAAATTGTCCACCATCCATTATTTCTTCTTATGCTTCTTGTTTTTCAGCTTAACCTATGCTGTCTTTTCCAAACTCCACGAAGCGATAGATGACTAGATAAGTTCATCACATACAGATAATTGAGCGATAGGGGCATGATGCCAACTGGGGAACAAAAGGACACTGTTTCAGTTAAGAAAGTTGCTCTGAGAGAATTGCCAAAAGAATCTGGGAATATTATCAACAAGCTACCGATGAACTCCCCCATTCCCAAAGAAAAAGAATTCGACTCAAACTTTGTTAAGGTAGTTACTCCTGAAACTGTGAGGTTAACTGGATCCAAGAGGAAGCAATCAGATTGCTCTGTAACTCCTACCAGCTGTCAGACACCAGGTAAAGTTGGTCCACATGGAAATCTTGTGTATGTTCGTAGAAAGCTTGAAACAGAACAGGCCAAGACAGGCATTGCAAATAAAGTTGAATCTCCTGAGTCAAGGAAGTCTAATGACGCTGTCAGCGCAGCAGCCAATTTAGATCTGAATCAAACCCAGGAACCAAAGATCAATTCATTTGTAGCAAATGAGCCTGCTCCATCTGACCCTTTGATCACCTCACCTGATGGACCATCAGATATTTGCCTCGAAGAAAAGAGCAGTGATGATTTGGTAACCCAAGAACCACCTGACTCAAATGGTAAACCCCCTGTAGCTACAGATTCAGTTAAAGTAAATACTCAAAATTGGAAAGAAAGGTTCCTTCAACTGCAGAAGTACTTGGAGAGCTGTGATCAATCCAGCCAAGAAGATTACATTAAAAGTAAGTCAATTTTGAGGTCTTATAATTAATCGGTCAGGCTAAAAGATTGGAGAGCTCTTACATCTTGGGTAAATTTCAGTGCTTAGATCGTTGTCTGCTGCGGCTAGAAGCAAGCATGCTGTGGAGTTAGAGAAAAGAGCAATACAACTCTTGTTGGATGAAGGTAATGTATTCTTGCTTGTCTTGTATGAAAATATCTAAAACCGTAGTATTCAGAACATTGCTTTCTTTTACAGGCAAGGAGTTGCAACGCATGAAAGTTCTTAATGTTTTAGGCAAAGCTTCACAACAGGATTAAAATACCATTTCCAACTCACAATCCGTCACCCTTGCAATCCGGTTTTGGGAGATGAGAATAGGATAAGTTATGTAGTAAGTTAACACGACGGTAACTGGAACATACGCAGAGTCGAAGGCAGGTATACGCTCAACTCGCCGCGATGTGTTTCCTTTTATTTGTCTTGAATTTTGATGCTCAGTGTCCTACGAGTAGCTGCTGCAATTGTGTTATTATGTTTATATTCGAGATGTATTACTGTTTCAATCCGAGACTGCAACTAAATTGTCGATTGGATTTGTGTACTGAATGAAATTGTATCTTATTTACGGGTGTATGATGAA
The DNA here is from genome assembly GCA_037834155.1 of Curcuma caesia. Taxonomy (NCBI): domain Eukaryota; kingdom Viridiplantae; phylum Streptophyta; class Magnoliopsida; order Zingiberales; family Zingiberaceae; genus Curcuma; species Curcuma caesia. Next base: position 6,440 of record JBBMKF010270458.1, read on the forward strand.
CTCGTGAGCTGTCGATATGCATCTTTAGTCATGAAATGCTGTGTTGCGGCTGCAGTAGCAGGCCGACTTATGTTAATTTATAGCAATAATTTGCACCATAATTCTTCTTTTTATAAATGCAACGACTTTAAATGGAAACTTATTTGGCAATTACCTATGAAAAACCAAGAGGAAAAATAATGGACAAAAATCAATAATGTTTTTTTTTCTTTTGAAAACTTGTGCCCAGCACACTTATTTTTGACTATCCAAAATGATCATGTATAAAATTCTTCCAAATTAATTCTTACTCTACTAATAATTTTTTTTCATCAAAGGTCACTCAATTCTATATATATATATATAATTTAAAGTGATGTTTTATATTCTAGTTAGAATGTCTTAAAAAATTTAAAACGGCTAGTTTTTATGGTACTAAATGATTTATAAAACAGTCGACCCCATAAAAATTACACAAAAGGTACACAATATGATTTGCAATAGATTTTTTTTCTAAAAAAAACTTTTAATAGGAAGCCATTTAATCATTTCCGGTTCTCAAATTCTTATTTTGGTAAAATGCTAAGAAAATCTATAAACAAATACACAGGTTTTGGAGATCTATCTATTGCATTCCTTGAAACCTTTGCTGACTGTTTAATTGTTACCTCCACGTACAAGTGTATAATTGGACGGCAATCAGTTTAATCAAGCTAGTGACAGCAACGCTCGTTGGTGCAGGTACTAAGTAGAGTGCTTGCGGTAAAACCATGCACCGTCTTGGATTTGATGGCGACGCGCGCGGATCCTTAGCTTCCCGCGTCCATGCAACTGTCGATCGATCGCCGCTTCGCCAAGCGACGGACGCTCTCACCTCCTTTTTGTACTTCTCTGATCTCCTCCTCCTCGTCTGGTCATCTTCATACTCCGATTCTCCGCCACCCAGCACTCGACCATGAGCGCCGCCGCCGCCGCCCCTCTTCCCCCCTCCGCTCCGAGCTCAGGTAGCTTGTACGCTGCTGGGTCCAGCGGCGACGGAGGAGATGACCCCTCGCGCCGAAGGCTCCCCCTCGACCCCTCCCACAGCCTCGACGCCAACGCCGTCCTTCCCGGAGAAGAAGAGGAAGAGGAGAAAGGGGAGAAGTTGGAGAAGGAGGGCGTCGAGGCAGTGCCCGGAGCAGAGCAGGCCGAGCAGGTTTCTCCTCCTGCAGGCCGGCGGCGGCGGTGGGGCGAACTGGCTCCGGCGGGGCCGCAGCAGTGCGCCACCTGCTTCAAGGTGTTCCCCTCCATCATGTCTCTGCACGGCCACATGAGGTGCCATCCGGCGAGGCTCCGCCGGTGGGGCGCTGCGCTGGTGGCGAACGACCAGGAAGCTGACAGGAAGCGGCTGTTCATCTGCGATCGCTGCGGCCAGGTGTTCCTCACCCGGCAGTCCCTCGGAGGCCACCGCGCGAGCCACAAGGGCCAGCAGGGGTGCTACGAGATGGCCAAGGAGGAGAGAGAGTACGGCCAGCCGAGCAGCAGAAAGGCAAGGAAGAACAGAGCAATCAAAAGCGCCGAGGCGGCGGCTGAGGCGGCGCTATCGGACGCGAATAGCGTGCTGTCGTCACTTTTCACTGAACAAGCGCGACCTCCGACGGCGGCACCTCCCCGTCCACTACCCGTGCCATCAACTGCGACGGGTACCTCGACGGAGACGAGGCAGGGGAGGAGAAGGAAGAAGAGAAAGAAAAACTTATTGTCCCTGGACTTAAACCTGATCCCGGTAAACATAAATCTCCCACCGGAGATCTCTTCGTCGGAAGAAATGGACGAGATTAACAATATTGGCGGGAATACGAGTTCGAGTAGTACTTCTTCTTAAGATTAGAAGCAGCCGCGAGTCTGATGAAATATTGTTTAATTCATTAATCTTGGCGGAATGTTTTTTCCAGATATTTGTTTTAATTTTCCTCTTATTTTCCATCTGTGTTTCGAAGCGCTGACTCATTTATAATTAAGCTTGAATTTTAAATTAATGTGAGTTTAATATTTGTATTTAACTATTATTTTTTATTAATAACATGTATAAAACATTAAGTCACGTGCTTACTTATTGCGTGCATGTTATTCGGAGCTAACGAGTGCACCCTATGTAAATCTCTATGATGTAACTTATAGTGTTGCTAGGTAAGTTCTCTATAATGGTGAAGTGGTTGCAATGAAAATTCACGACTTTCATGAGGTCAGATGTGTAATAGTGGTTGGCTATGTTTCTTCTAATGTTTCATTATTGATTACTTTTCTTGGAGAACACTAAAAAATATCCACATTTAACTATCTAAATTTCAATCGCTAATTGATTGTTAAACATATTTAGTGATCAAACAGTGATAGAAAAAATTCATAAAAATTTTCATTGTAAATTGATTTAGAGATCGAATTAATACTATGTCGCTAATTTAACGACTGAATGTTAATTTGATCGCTAATTTTAATGATGGAATTAAAATTTAATCGTTAATATAATTTTTTTGTCAAAAAAAATGAAAGACATAACAATCCAATTACAAATCAATTAGTATTTGAGTGACTGATTTATAATTTAATCACTATAATTTAGAAATTCTTTTTTTAGAAAATAGCTACATAAATTAAAATTTTTGTTACTAATTTTCCATAAATTTGGACAATATATCCTCATTTTTCTAATTTATACCCTATTTACATCAAAATATATTCAAATTAATTCACAAACCTATGGTATACAATCCATACCACAAACCTATCGTATACAATCAACATTTACAACCCATATCATAAAATAATATACAAACAATATATATTCAAACAATGCAATCAATATTCTATATCAATAATATCCAAACAATACAAATAATATCCAAATGATACAATCAATATTCAAATGATACAAATAATATCCAAATGATACAATTCATATATAAAGTTTGATACAAATCAGGTCTACGATATAAACCTTTGACCAATTGATACAAACAATATCCAAATGATACAATCAATCTTTTCTACAATCAAACCTAAACCCTTGACAATTTTTTTATATTGTACAAACTATCAGTTATTATATATGTTATCAGTTGAGAACAACTCTGACATTAATTGACAAATGTCATTGTAACATCGTTCAGAGAAATAATATTTTGCTTTGATGTTCAATTGCTTAACAGTAGTTGATAGTTGAGAACGACTAGAAGAATGTCTTCTCACACTTCTCTTTCACTATCATTTAACATGTCATATAGTTTTTGGATTTCAGGTGTTGGTATTTCATCAATATTTCCATAATCAAATGCATTCATCGTATTGTAAATCATTAATTGTATTGTATTGTCATTAAAATGATGATTCATGTTGAGCAATATAGACAAATGATGAAGCACCAGAATGTCTAATTAGCTCAAATACATAAGGTTTTCCATAACAGTATCAGTTATAATAATTTGAAATAAATTCATTTTTACCTAGATGCATTTTCACAGTAAACTCATCACGGAAAGTTATATTTTTATATTTACAATAACTACACGGATACCATAATTAAGGTCATCATTCATACACTCTGAATGACGCTTAGCAAATTCTACAAACTCTTTACTCCATCAAAATATTCTTCAAAAATAAATTTATTTTCTAATCTATTGTATATCTAAGTTTTATTCATATACATTATAACCTAATGAGAAATAAATTTGCAACATTATTAAACGTGTAAACTTAAACATGCATATAATTAAACATAAACTTAATTAAAATATAAACCACTTAAACTTAAACTAAATATGATGTTTGAACTTCAAAATTGACAGTATCACTAACAGAGAAGATCACAAATGGACAGGACATAAGTGCTCATAATATACAGTATACCTGAAGATAACAAAATAACAATCCAAAATTAACATCAGCCACATTACATAATATATAAAATATAACAATGAAATTCTTTCATTATATGACTGTTTGTGCACTCGATCTCTTGGCCAAGACTGCATGTGCATTCGAACACAATTGCACTCATGTTTAGCAGCATGCATTTTTGTTGAGGCTGATCTTGCAACCAACCACGTGACAACCCTAACCCGATATTGCAGTGAGCCACACCACCAGCCCTGCGACCGCCCTAACCCGATATCATAACGGGCCATGTGCCTCGCCCCATGCTTAGCCCCGCGACCCCACGACCAACCCCATCGATAGCCCTACGGCTAGCCCTGCAACCAACCTCGCCGCCAGCTCGGTAGCCATCCCCCCCTCGGCAACCTCATCATAGCCATGAGGCCAACCCCGCGATTGCCCTCGCCGCATGCCCCGCAATTGACCCCGCCGCTAGCTCGGCAACCAACCCCCTCCCCCTAATTGGCAACCCCGCAGCCATGAGGCCAACCCCGACCGACCTCGCCGCCAACCCTATGGGTAGCCAAGTGATCGACCTGCTGCCAAGCTCGTAGCCAGCCCCGTGGCTGACCTTGCAACGATGAGAAGGGAAAAGAAAATGGGTGATAGAGAAGTTTACCAGGACCAACGAGGAGAATATGTCGGAGAAGAGATCGTGTTGGAGAGATCAAGTCGAAAATCAAAGATCGAAGAGAGGAGATGAGGTTGAGGTTAGGTCTCAGGCGATCGAGAGAGAAGAGTCGAGTGGTGAATGTACGATTGTAGGGAAAATTAACAGTTAAACCTTGGTTTGATCGCTATTTTTAGCGATCGAACCCTGGTTCGATCGATATATTTGGATGCGCGCATGATTAGGGTAAAGAGAGAGCGAACGATGGTTCGTTTTCTATTTTAGCGATCGAAAGCTAGTTCGATTGTTAAATTCGGGTGTATGGAGAGATTTAGAGTAAATAACAACTGTACAAAAGTTCGATGGCTAAAATTAGCGATCGAAACATGATTCAGTCGCTAAGTTAGCTAGGGAACTAACTATGGTTTAGTCGCTAATATTAGCGACCGAAGTATGCTTTTGTCGCTAAATAATGATCAAATTCTTATTCGATCCATCGCTAAATAGTGACCAAATTAATTATTATCACTATTTAGTGATCAAAATACTATATCAGTCGCTAATACAGCAACTAGATTAAATTCGATCGTCAATTTCGTCGCTGTTTGAGGATATTTTTTATAGTGGAATTAGCGATCGAAAATTAATTCAGTCATTAGTTAATTTAGTGACAAATGTTTAATTTTGTTACTAATTTAGTGATAGAAAAAATATTTTATTACTAAATTAGCGATAAAAATAATATTTCATTATCAATTTAACCACGAAATTAATTTTCATTGATAATTAAATAGAATAAATACATCGATAAATAATTAAAGACTGAATTAATGACAAAAAGAATATTTCATCATTAAATTAATGACAAAAATAATATTCTATAGTGCTAAATTAACTAGCGACGGAATTAATGTTCGATTGTTAATTAGCGATGAGATAATTTCGTCTTTAAATTAACGATCGAATTAATATTCGATTTTAAATTTCGTGATTAATAACCAGTTTTATATATGCCGTTTGGCAAGAGGAACATAAAAAATGAAGAGAAACCACTATAGGATCATAAGGCATTTATTTTGGAAGAGATTGATAGATTGCATTGCCATTGAAAGAGGGTTTGGAAAAAAAGTTTTTTTTTGGTCTAGATCAAACCCTATCATTATCAAGAATCAGCTAATTATGAGATGAAATATATAAGGACCTATATTTTCACTTTTATTTTTAATTAATTAATCCCTTGCTTAGACACCAAACCCTCATACCTCAATTGAGACAAGTTGCCTGCATGCACAATCGCTCATGTTTCTCTGCTCTTTTGTCTTTACACCTCCTCCATCAAGGGAAAAGGGTGATGGTGCAGGGAAACCACATGCTCATCCCCTTGCTGCACAATTTTCTTGGCTTTGCTTCATTCTAAATAAGACAGCACAGCCGCTCTCTGATGCATCTCTTTCCACTATGAAAGTTCTGTAGTTGATTGACATAATCTGCATTCAGATGCATGAACACAGGTCACTCATTGTGTTGCCTTTTCCTTTATTCCAATCTATCTGAAAGATAGATCTCTAGCCATCTCTTCAGACTATGCTCTGATGTTATGCTTGCTTCCTTTACGAAGACGATGATTGAGCTTGCCTTATTAAGTGATCAACTCCTCAAGTGGACTATAAACTGAATGAGTAGCAACTGGAATGTCTTTCAGTGAGAGTTCATCTCTGGCGCTTTGTTATCTGTGGATTATATTCATACCCAAAACATCAATTAGAGTTTTTTTGTTTCATTGCCGTGAAAGTTGCTCATGATATATGTGCATAGTTTAATTTGTCGTATAAATATTTTCGTAATATTAATAAATAACTAGTACAGAGCGTAAAGTAGAAATTAAAAGAAAAAATGTGCAGGCTGACATAAGCCTGGACGAGAAGAACGTGATGTAGATATAGTCTTTTCTTTCAGTTTTCTTTGTGGCTTTTTTAATGCATCCCAAGACCTGTAAAGACTGTTCTTGTATCCATTTTAATGATCTCTCTTCTAATTCACTCATGAAAAGTTAGAGACATCATTAGCCAAAAAAGAAAAGGGAGGCTTCTCAAGATTGAAAGTAAAAGGAGTTTTCTCCTTCTTGTTCTTCACGATTTCTAAAGCTGTAAGACACGAGTTCATAACTAGTTATTGATCACAATAATTAGTTGCGGCAATGATGCATTTATTGCTTAGGATAGCCATTGAAGTAGTAGCCATGTATGATGTTCCTCATCCCTAAGTGAATTTCTTTTTATCATTAATTATGCACAATAAATTATCACACATAAAAAGAATGGTTTGCTTTGTTTTCTTAAAACAAAAGGGGAACAATGAGAGAAAAGGAAGATCTAATGAGGTTAATTAACTTAAATTGTAAGGTATAATCCAACCGAAAGTGGACATTTGAAAACAAGTCAGTTTTTACAAGAAAAAAAAAGAATCGATCTATAAATTATGTGCTCATTTAATCTCTCATACGAGAGTTGAAAAGAGATCAAAGAGGAGAAAAAAATGACCCAAATCATTACACTAATGTGTGAATGCATGAAACTTTTCAAGTAAGACTCAAGTCAAACAAATACTAAGCTGAGACAAGTAGACATATGACAAAGCAAAAGTGTAGGAATCCAATAAAGTGTGCTTTGAATCTTCTAAATGTGGACAAAGGGCAAAGCCCAAGGCATTAATTGAGAGGGAGAGGTGGGCTTGCACACGCCATTGTTGAGGAGCTGGGATAGAGGAAGAGGCAGCTGAGTGATCAGAGGAATAGATAGAGATCCAGGGATGGCTCCAGTGGGTTTACCACCTGGTTTTAGGTTTCACCCGACCGACGAGGAGCTCGTAAACTACTACCTCAAGAGGAAGATCCACGGTCTCAAGATCGAACTCGATATCATCCCTGAGGTGGACTTGTATAAGTGCGAACCCTGGGAACTTGCAGGTTCATATATCTGTTCATATCTCTCTCTATTTGCACATAAGAAAGCATACTTATTTCTTTATTCTGATTGAATAGTTGATGAGATAAATATGAATATCCATTTTTATGTGTGTTCTCGACTTAATTATTAAATCTCGCCATTTTCATTTCCACAGAGAAATCATTTTTACCAAGTAGAGATCCTGAATGGTACTTCTTTGGCCCAAGAGATCGAAAGTATCCCAATGGATTTCGCACAAACCGTGCAACCCGAGCAGGCTACTGGAAGTCGACTGGAAAAGATCGACGAGTTTGCCATCAGAATCGAGCTATAGGTATGAAGAAAACCCTAGTCTACTACAGAGGTCGAGCACCACAAGGCAGAAGGACTGACTGGGTCATGCATGAGTATCGCCTTGACGACAAGGAGTGCGAGGATACAATGGGACTTCAGGTGCATACATAAATGCTCATTCCTTCGTATGCTAATCATCATCAATCTTAATTGCAGGTAGCTTTTAGGTATATTAATTAAGAATTTGTTTCTCTAATTTCTAGCTAGACGATCGACTAATTACTCTCTGGAATTGAATTAAATAGCAAATGAGAGGGTACGTGGGTTATGCATGAAGTGCATGCAAAGTTAAAGATGGTGTGGTGGTTGCTTGCCTTTTGTCCCTGTGTCGAAGACACTCTTAATCCTCCATTAAAACTACATTATGTAATTGTCAGACATTAGACTTACTTTGTCCTAAGTTGTCATAATTACTTATATAATAATTCAATCTACATAGAAATTCATTAAAGGAAGCACAATGTTGTCGGTGCATAGTGGCTAGCTTTCCACTTTATTCCTTGCTGCATTCCAACAAGGCTTCCTTCCTCTTCCCATGACTAAAGCACTTCTATATATTTTAATGAAATATATTTGATATCAGTTATAAATCTAAAGACAATCTGGAAATATTATATTGATTATGGTCGCTGTTGCTCACTTGTTCTTGTTCAGGATTCATATGCATTATGTCGAGTGTTCAAGAAGAATGTGATCTCCGGCGACGTCGAGGAGCCTCATGGCCAGTGCAGCTTAACAAGCATGGCTGAAACCTCCGTCGCCATCGCCGCCGCCGCCACCGTTGCCGGGTACGAGACTGCATCGTCGTCTCCGATCGACATGCTGGTCGGATCCCCCTCGTGCGCCGACGACGACGACAAGGACGACGCCTGGATGCAGTTCATCACCGACGACGCTTGGTGTTCCAATCTATCAACCAACGAGGCTGCCCAAGAACAACCTCCCTCTTCCTGCGTGGCTCCTGTTAACTAATAGCGCAATAAATTACCGTATAAACTCTGATTTTAATTATACTCTATATAATATTATTAACTATTAATATCAAGATTTGGGGAATTATTCTAAATAAGTAATGGAATCATTGTAAGTTATTGTATTAAATCTCCAGTGGATTGGTTCACTTAAGTACTCAGCTTGTTTTGAGTCTATTGGTCACTGGGATTTATTTTTCTGTAATTTTCTCTTTTGTTTATCTATTTTTCCCCCTTTTGTGTATGGAAGTTTAATCTGGTGGGTGAACAAACTTCTGCAATGTGGTGTAAGTAATAAATCCAGTTAAATTCTTCATTACATGTTGTGTGTTTTTGTTTCTTTCAAGGAACACTCCACAATTCTAATATAATTAAGAACTAAGACAAAATAATAAGACATGATGTTACCAAAAGTAGCAAATTACGGCCATAATTAAGCTTAACTGAAGCCGGTTAATCAATGTCACGCGGTCAAGACTGGTCAACGCCTCCCTCCCTTTCCTCCCGACCTCCTTCTCCTCCCACAAAGTTCGATTAATTCGGTCCCAGACGACACATCCCCTGATTTCGATTCTCTTCTTCGCAGGATGACGCATTTTTGCAGCTCAAATCGCATTTTTGATCGGTAATGGGCAACTCATGCCACGGATCCTACGTCGTGAGCAAGTACTTCCCCAGCAACAGCAGCGCCGGTCGCCTCGCTGACCGGTCCCTCTCCTCCTCCTCCTCTTCCTCCGGTTCATCCTCCATCTGCGGTGGATCCCGCCACCCACACCTGATTGATCCCGACCGCGACGCCATGGTACCGCTGACACCACCTGGGTGCTCGGCCACCGGACCGCGAACCTCCGGGACCTCTACACCTTGGGCCGGAAGCTGGGGCAGGGGCAGTTCGGGACGACGTACCTGTGTACGGAGATGACCACCAGGAAGGCGTACGCGTGCAAGTCGATCTGCAAGCGGAAGCTGGTGGCGAAGGAGGACCTGGAGGACGTGCGGCGGGAG
>JBBMKF010270675.1:0-16213 GCA_037834155.1 Curcuma caesia
ATCCATAGTTCTCAAGTCAATTACATCTCCGTCCCTCTTTCTGAAACCATTTGGGATCAAAATCCGGTAGGATCTGATCTGCACCAATTCCATAGGAAAAGTCCATTTCAAACGATTTAGGATCGATTTGGTACTTCTGGATCGTAAAATCCAATTCTAGAAAAAGGTAGAGTTCATCATCTCAGCGGTCTTACACAGTCGTTCACGACCATCTATGAGGAGGTAAATTGAGAAGTTGCAGTTGACCATGATAGAAGAGGGCATTATCTCAACTTCGTCGATATTTGAATCCTTGTCCATTTTTGCAACTTTACTTTATTGTAACCAACTCGACTATACTCCTGAAAATTGGATCATACAATCCAATGATTCTACATACTATGGATAAACATTCCCTAAAATCTTTAATCATTGTCATATTATCTTGACAAACAAACATGTGGCAGCAAACGATCTAGGATCGATTTGGTACTTCTTGATTGTAAACTTCAGGTCTGCAAAAGGTAAAATTTGTCATCTCAATGGCTCTACACAGTCAGTTCCACGACCATCTATGAGAAAATAAATTTAGAAACTGTAATTGACCACGACAGAAGAGAGTATTGTCTCAACTTCACCGATATTCGAACTCTTGTCCATTTTTATAACTATATTCCGTCATAACCAACTCAACTATACCTCTGAAACTAGATCGTACAATCCAGTGATTCTGCGAACTATAAATAAACATTCCCTAACATCTTTAATCCTTGTCATTTTATCCTTGAATCATTACGTAACCAAACAAACATGTGGCAGAGGGATGCGAGGCTTAAGTTAGGAATACAAGAATTCACAAGATGTTAAACTCGAAAAATATAAACTTTATTCTAGAAAAATAAAATAGGACCGTTATTTACAAGGAGAATCAAAATTTGGTGCATTAACGAAATTACATAGATATAAAAAAATAATCTAAAAAAATATTTGCTATTGACCAGAAGGGTGGCAACTGACAAAATCTACCACCCGTCAAGCATACGGAGGATCTATAAACGCCCAGTTGAAGACCTGTTCGTATTGGATCGCAGCACTGTTCCAGGTGTAATCTTTTGACATTCCCCTCTGCATGAGCCCTTCCCAGGAAGTTTTATGTTCTCTGTACGTTTGAATTGCCATCCTCAATGCCTGCAAACATCAAAAAGAAACAAAGAAAGTTGTTTTTTTGTTCATTCAATGCTTCTTCAATACAAGACTCACCCCTAGCATGCTCTCCTTAGTAAACGGTGAGAATCTCCACCTATCAATATTTCCGACCAATAAGATCATAAAAATCATTTTGGAAATGATCAAATCATATATAAAGTTCATGACAGATATTGGACGCACCCTGTTCCTTGACCACTGCCATCGTTTGCGTAGGGATTGAAGTTCTCGACAGTATCCTGAACCAAAGGAAAGAAACGAGGTCAAGAGTTTATTTGGATATGCTAAAATAAACTACGGCACTTCAAATCTCACTTTGAGGCCACCGGTGGAGTTGACGACGGGGACAGTCCCATATCTCATGGAGTACATCTGATTTAAGCCGCAGGGTTCGAATCTCGAGGGCATTAAGAATATGTCACAGCTGCTCAATTATAGTTAGAAGTGTCAGTCAGATTTGGGTTCTCATGATCGTCATGAACGTCATAGTAGTAATAATTTCATACCCAGCAGTTATTCTATGAGAAACTGGGACATTAAATCCGACCCATCCACGGAACTTTTCTCTGTAGACAGATTCGGCCCAACGCATCCAAGTTTCAGTTTTTGCATCCCCTGATCCAAGCATAACCTGAAACAGGATAAAGTACATTGAGGTGAAGATGAATGAGAGGTGAGAAGGAAACAAGAGATCATACTGCCACAAACGAAAGCACTTCTTATAAAAAATATGCATTAAGGAAGCAAGCAAAGAAGTATTGATTCCAATTAATCATCTTTTTATCGACAGAAGCAAGACAACACAAAAAAATTATACTATTTTCATTAAATAACTATCATTCAGAAGACTTATCAGAAGATTTCCTAGAGACATCATTAAATAATTTGGCTTGGACAGTACTGAAATTAGCAAAATAACTATCTATTTCTCACAGCCCAGGAAGCTACCATTTGAATCTTGTTGAAGTTTTATATTAGTGTTTTTTGATAGTATTTGTTGGTTAATTTATTGATTAATTTTCAATGAAAGTGCTTTGTCCCTATTCATGACACTTTCTTATTCAGTTGAGTTTTTAATTAGTTAAATTCAAGGCACAGGCCCAAACTCTACATCCAAACAAGACATGGTTATATCAGAAAATGACTGAAAAAAATAAAACCCTAAAAACATCTTTAGATCAATATTTTTGGACTCTCTCATTTCGTCTGTTCATTTTTTCCTCCTTATAATCCTTGTCTTCCATATACACAGCAATTTCTAAACTTAATAAGCTAGCATGCTAATAACTAAAAGAGCCAAACAATCTGAAATTTTTTGGTATAAGATATGATTGGCTTACAAATTGGACGTCATCTTGCATCAACTCTGGCAATGCTGAACAGATCAAATCAGTGCCCTTTTGATAATCCAATCTTCCAATGAATCCAATCTGTGAACCATTATCATCACTTCACAATGAGATTTATAAGCCATAAACATGTGATTGATGATAACTTTTAAAGAACATCACCAGTGGGACATCAGGCCTGACAGGAAGACCAAGCTCCTTCTGTAAAGCTGCTTTGCACTGAGTCTACACAGTTTAATTCACTCCAAAGTGAGAAAAGTGTGAAATCAATCCCAATGACACGTCAAAATAACCACCATTCTAACAAACCTTTCCAGAGAGATCATCAACTGAATAATGGAATGGGATATGTTTGTCTGAAGCAGGGTTCCATTCATCAACGTCAATCCCATTTGTGATTCCTAGGGCAAAGAACTAAGTAAGAACCTTCACACCCTTTATAATTCTATTAAAATCTGATTATATTTATAAAAAGAATGGAGATTTTTTTATATAGTTGCATACCATTCAAAACATATCTTCGGCTACTTAGAAGCTCATTCAGACCATTCCCACCTTCTGACGTTGTAATTTCCCAAGAGTAACCCTGTCACCAGCGACAAATAGATAAAGTAACAGGCGAGAGAAATATACAATTTCCTTTAACCATACAATACTTGATTGATATAAAGAGGAAAAAATGTTAGAGTAGAAAAGGACCTGACTGACAGTGACTATTCGATCACATGTAACAATTGCACCCTTAAGAAAATTAACTGCCTCACCCCTGTCAAGGGCATGCTTCCGAGCCCAAGTAGGAAAAATCCATTCAAGAGCACCATACCACTCCGAAGGCAGTGCCAAGTAGCTAAATGTAGTTGCTGGTTCTACACCCTTCAGATAGAAAGCAATGTGAAAAGAATGAGAATCCGAATAGTAGATATGAGTACCAACATCAGGAAATAACATCTATTTACCTGGTGGGCGAGGTTATGAATAACAAGTATGCTGCGAGCATCTTTGTAAACACCATGTGGACGATATTTTCCAGCCAGAAGACTAAGTTAAATGGCAAAAAAAAATCGTCAAAAGAGAAGTACCTTTTAATGAAGCAAACAATTAAAGAAAAAATGACATAGAAATTATTTCTAATTATTCTCAAATAGATAAGATGATAAATTTTGCAGTAACGTCAACACAAAGATGAAGTTGTTGATCATTGTCTTTCATTTAAAAGGATAAGGATAGTTTAAAAATCAAAGTTTAACTGTTACAAAATTTATATTTTTGTGTGTTCCAAGCCAAATTGATAGGTTATATACATACTGCAAACTGTAAATTCATTATCAGGAATTACACTCAATGGAGACAATTAACGACAGCTATTTGCTCTACCAAGTAACAATATTATCTACACGAATCAGTTCCATCATTAATTATATATTTCATCAAACTTATGCATTCCATCACTGCAAGTAAAATATCATTACCCCATGAGATTGGTTGCCAAGTTTCTCATGGTTGTCAATAATTTCATGTGCATTCATTGATTAGGCTTTGCAGAAACAAGATCACAAAATATGCAGTCACTGGTTGTAATCTAGTTGTTATTGGGAAACCACTAAACAGCAAGTTGACTATGTAGTATGGTTGGTCTAAATTTTCCTAAGACATTATGATACTCGTAATAAATTGACCTTCACATTTGAGTTCTTTGAGGATCCAAAAGAAGTGTACAGAAGAATTTGATAGCCAAGAATTAGCTAACACTGGGGCATAAAATAAATGTGTTCTCCCAAGAAAATGTTTTTTTTAAAAGTTACTGCTCCAGAATATAATCATACAAATCAATATTTGTAAGAATTAGTGTTAGATTGTAGGTGCATACACTGATACAAGTGATGCGTGCCAATCATTAATAACGAAAAGACTTTTCTCTCCATATGTAAAACCTCCCAGAGGTAGCACTAATGGAGCCTCACAAGCTGCATATGACAAGATTGTAAACCTGAACTGCAAAATGAAACATTTCTTCTTCATATGAATGCAAAAAAAATGTACTCTTATAATCACATATTTTGTTGGTAATTTCATTAGGGCAAACCTGATTGTCACCAAAAGCTCCGTTTGAATCACCATATGGATTTCCAGCTCTGTGATAAGAAGCATGATCAACAAATACCTAATTACACAAGACAAATGAGATGGATTATTTAAGAATAAATATGGTTGCTGCAATGGACATCTGTTTGGTAATAAATTAACACACACATGCATGAACATATGTTTGCGACTTGGCAATCAAAATGAGATGCATTGCTTTTTCTCTCTTAGCCACATATTTGAAGCCGATTAAAAAAAAGGGAAACAAACAAGTAGATCTTACAAGAAAGATGGAACAAGTGCAGTTTCAGAATGAACGCCATAATCATAAAAGGAGGTATTGTTTTATGCCACTAATAACAGTCTACTCTGAAATCAGAATATATGAATCTTTTGAACACACCAAAATAAGAAGTTTCCTTGTGCAAGAGTTCCAGAAATTAAACTATGGTGAATCAGGATCGTGATTGATAACACTTCAGAAAATAGCATATTACTGAAAAAATATCCAATTCTAACTGAATAAACATGTCAGTGCAGACAGATTATTAACAGCTTTACATCTCACAATAAGCATCAGCAAATACAAAGATTCATCTAATTGCAAATACAAGAAAAGTAAGTATATAGTTGCATGTATCCAGATTAAAAGGGCATACCCAATCGACACCCTCTCTGTATTCATGAAAGAAAGAGATTTCATGCTCTCCTCCAAAGCATGAAACTTTGATGCGCACCCTGAGATCAGTTGCATTAACAAAGTTCTTGTTTGAAACACCATTTAGGTATCTTGGAGTGATCACCATTACTCGATGTCCTCTTGAGGCAAGAGCAATAGGTAATGAACCACAAACGTCCCCTAGTCCTCCTGTTTTTGAGTAAGGAGCAGCTTCAGCACTAACAAAAACAATATTATGAGTTATACTAGCCTGAGATTTCTCTTGTTCATCAATTTCATTCTCTTCGGCAGTAAGATCCAGAACATTGCTAGAAACTAAAACTTTGTCTTGCTCAATTTCGTTGACAATGCTACTAGAGAAAAGGCTAGAATCTTCAACTTCAGTAATGGTATCAAGAATTCCAGAAACTGAGACCCTTCCATTGCCTATATATTAAATGAACAGCTTATCAGAAACAATGGCAATTCAGAAACTACTACGGATGTATACATGCATACACACATAATAATAATAATGATAACAATGAGAAAAACCAAGAAAATTGAAGTTTATTGTAGATAATGTTTCATTTGAAGCTAAAACATAAATCAGAAAAGCAAGACATTGACTTTGTTGTTTATTCCTCCGCAAATAATGACCAGCTGATGACAAATAAAGTGATGTCAAGGGTTTTGCTAATGCCATATATCTACTCATAGAAAATTACAAATAAGATCAAAGAGATTGCATATATACAGTTACATGTAGCTGGTCTAGACAAATTGACCCATCCACTTAACCTAATCAACATGCGCCACACAGATTTTACAACCAACTATAGGATTATCGTTAGCATGTATCAGTATTCTAATTTTTTTTATTTTTTGTAGGTATCATAGAAATAAATATGTCAAAACCCAAAAAGAACAGTGGACAAAAAAGAATGAAATGATGCATAACAGATTTGTTATAATCAAATCATGGATCAGAAACATTCAATCTCTTACATATACTAAATGGATGAGTAGAAGCATTATTTGATGTAGTTATACTTAGTCGATGACAACTATCAAAAGGATTGAAAATGTACTGTATACATGTTGGTGGAGCTAGGCCCCAGTCAGTGGGGAACAAAAAAACTATGAAAAATAATTATAAAATAGTATAATCAAATTTAAATGCGCCATGAGTGACCAAGGATTTCCATGATAAAATACTTTAAGATATACAATGAATGTGTTTTAGAATTTAAAATTTTATAATTATTAAATAAGCTTTTGATAAATTTTCCAATCGTTTATGAAAAGCTAAAGGAAAAATTTCCAACGTTCATACATTATTTTCAACATAGAAATTATTATTATTATTATTCTTTTTTACAAAACCTGAACTTGTAACTTATATTTGAACTAAGATAAAATTCGCCATCAGTCAATAAGAGTAAAGAACATAACCAAGAAAAAAGATAACAATAGCAATTACAAGTTAACACAAACCAAGGAAATTATACGGCGAGAACTGACGGTTCATCAAAGAATGAATTTGGAGGCCGAAAGTATTATGGGCTAGTGGGTTCATTGAATTTTCATCAGGATGTAAACCTTTAAAATCTTCTATTCATTTTGTGGGTCCCAATGCAATTGGCCCCACTGGACTGCTTGGCCACCGGGACTAGTCCGTTTTAAAATATTATAAATATTTATGAATTTTTTCAAAACACACAAATTTAGAAAATTTTCGTTTGCACAGATGGAAATGTGGAGGGGAGCAACAAGAACGCCGGCGCGTTCGTCGCAAAGGCCTCCGCCTTCGACTCCGCCGTCACTGTTAACGGCGGACGGGGGCAAATCGAAGGTTTCAAAACATTCAGAAGGTACTTCGAAAAGACACAGGATCTAATCGTTTCTAATGCATCTTAAATCCGTACTACGAACTAACAGAAGCAATATCTAATTTGATCCACAGCGACTCCTCTCGCGGAGTACTACGCCAAAGTAACTCGATCATCGTCAACCAACTCAAAAAGAGAAATTAAAAAGCAAGAAAGGAACTCACCATTGAGTTCAACCGGAGCTCTAGGAAGAGCCATCAGAGGGCCATTCTCAGCCTCCGCCGGTTTCCCGGATGCCAGGGTCGGCCAGTCCTGGTCCTCTCTTCTGCACCGCAACGCAATGCTCCGCCGAAGCGGTCCGACGGAGAGGAGCCGGTGCCGATACGACGGCCGCAAGCTGGCGGCGGCGGCCTGGGGAGAGGGTCGAGCGCGCAGCAATTCCATGGGCAGTAGGCCGGAGCGAGAGGCGATCGAAGGGAAGCAAGGAATAAAGAGGGAGGACGGAGAAACTAAAGCGAATAAGGAAAATTGCTAAAGATGATTGGTTTATATAGTAGGCAAAAAGCCCTATATTTAGGGCGTAAAGCCCGTGACTTTCCCGTGTCTCGCTGACTCAGCTTTTATAAAATTTTAAAAATTGTAATAAAATCTGATTTTATATTGTTTTAAAAAAAACAAAAAACACTTATTCAGATTTAATTTGTAGACCGATTCCATCAACGCATTTAATTGGTCTAATTTTCAGATTAATTTTCAAAGTTAAATGAGAGAAAAAAAATTTTAATTATTTTTTTAACTTTTGACTAAGAAATTATTTCATATTAAATTCTTTTAAATAATTATTTAGTCTTTTGTCACATTATTAATGTGAAAGACTTTGTACATCATAAAATTGTATAAAGGTGATCTTTTCACATTAGATAATTACTTACTAATTATTCTTAAACTAAATTGTGAACGCTATTAAATGTTAATTAAATTTATAATATTTGTGTTATAAAATTATATTATGGGATTGACAAGTTATATTATGGACGGTGTTTAATTAAATTGTAAAAAATAAATAAAAATCAATTTTTAGTAGGGTGGAGTATTCGATTAAAATTAAATTAAATCAAATTGAATTAATCAAAATTAAATTAAATTAAATTTTTTTAAACTGACCGAATTAATCAAATTTTTAAATAAAAACACTGAAGAAATAGAACCGATAAAATATTAATTATTTCAATTATCGATTGAATTAATCGAAATAATTAAATTTTTTTAAATATTATAAAATTTTTACTTTACTTACTTAGTAATTTAAAAATTATTTTTTTATTTTAATTAATTCAATTTAATCAAATAAAAAATATTAAAATCAAAATCGAATAGAATTAATCAATTTTTTTTAAAAAAATTAATCAATATTTTAAAATAATCCAACATTCGATTAATTTAATTAATTTATTCGATTTAATCGATTTTTTTTATTCATCTTTAGCTTTAAGATTATAAAAAATAAAATTTAGAATAAAATCTGATTAGTTTATATATTATGCTAAAAGCCCTATATTTAGGGCGTAGAGCCCGTGACTTTCCCATGCCGAGCGCGTGTCTCGCTGACTCAGCTTTTATAAAATTTTAAAAATTGTAACAAAATCTGATTTTATATTTTTTTAAAAAATAAAAAACACTAATTCAGATTTAATTTGTAAACCGACTCCATCAACACATTTAATTGATCTAATTTTATCAGATTAATTTTTAAAGTTAAATGAGAGAAAAAAATTATAATTATTTTGTTAACTTTTACCTACGAGATATTTTCATATTATATATTTTTTTAAAATTATTTAGTCTTTTTTCACATTATTAATGTGAAAAAGTTTGTACATCATAAAATTGTATAAAGGTAATCTTTTCACATTAGATATTTACTTAATAATTATTCTTAAACTAAATTGAGAGCGCTATTAAATGTTAATTAAATTATAATATTTGTATTATAAAATTATATTAGGGGTTGACAAGTTATATTACGGACGATGTCAAATTAAATTGTAAAAAAATAAATAAAAATTAATTTTTAGTAGGATTGAATATTCGATTAAAATTGAATCAAATCAAATTGAATTAATCAAAATCAAATCGATTCATAATTTTTTTAACTGACTGAATCGATCAAATTTTTAAATAAAAAAATCGAACAAATCGAATTGATAAAATATTAATTAATTTAGATCGAATTAATCAAAATAACTAAATTTTTTAAATATTATGAAAATTTATTTTACTTACTTAGTAATTTAAAAATTATTTTTTTTATTTTGATTAATTTAATTTAATTAAATAAAAAATATTAAAATCAAAATCGAATAAAATTAATTAATTAAAAAAAATAATCAAAAATTTAAAATAATCTAACTTCCGATTTAATTTAATTAATTTATTTGATTTAATCGATTTTTTTTTTACTTTTAGCTTTCAGATTATAAAAAATAAAATTTAGAATAAAATCTGGTTTTTGGAGTTAGACCGACATTGGGTTGGGTTGGACCGACCGAAATTAGTACATCTCAAGGGAAGTAGGGGCATCGGGTCAGCATGCATTCAACGTAGCCGTCCGATCTAGGTTTTGGAACCTTCTCTGCGTCGAAGCCCGTCCCTTCTTCTGTAGTCTGTAGACCCTCCTCCCAGTCCGGTATAAAAGCTCGTCAATCCCTGTCTCCGTTTCAAATTCGCATCGAGATTGTTACTCATTTTATTTCCCTTTCTTGGCACTCTCTCTCTCCCATGGACATCCGCCCCGAAACCCTAGCGACGTGGTTCCTGCAATCGCTTTCGCCGGAACCCCAGCCTCGCCGTGCCGCTGAGGCCTCCCTCTCCGACTCCGCGAAGCGGCCCGGATTCGCCACCGCCCTTCTTCAGCTCGTCGCCGCGCCTGCCGTCGAGGACCAAATTCGCCTCGCCGCCGCCGTTCATTTCAAGAACCATCTTCGCTCCCACTGGGCCTCCTCATCCGACGATGCGGGTTTCGCAATATCCGCCCCCGAGAAGGAGCAGATCAAGGCGCACCTAGTCGCCTTGATGCTCAACGCCCCGCCTCGCGTCCAGCCGCAGCTCTCCGAGGCCCTCGCCGCCGTCAGTGCCCACGACTTCCCCCAATCCTGGCCTGCCCTACTTCCAGAGCTCGTCGATTCCCTCCGTAAAGCCGCGGTAGCTGATGACTATCACTCTGTCAACGGCCTACTCGGAGCTGCCACTTCCCTCTTTTCCAAATTCCGAAGCTCATTCGATAACAACGCCCTTCGGCTCGACCTTAAGTACTGCCTCGACGGCTTTGCTGCTCCTCTGCTTGAGATCTTCCTCAAGACCTCCCGGCTCATTTCCTCAAATGTCACGGGCCCTCCTGAGACCCTCCGCCCACTTTTTGAGTCACAACGCCTATGCTCCGAAATATTCCACTCCCTCAATTCTGTTGAGCTACCCGAGTTCTTCGAGGAGCACATGAACGAGTGGATGAGCGAGTTCCTTGCCTACCTCGGTACTTCTTACTCACCCGCCGTTGAGGCTGAGGGAGCATTAGATGCCCTCAGAGCTTCTATTTGTGAGAACCTTCAGCTTTACATGGAGAAAAATGAGGAGGAGTTCAAGAGCTACCTTGAAAAATTTGCTTTAACCGTGTGTCAGCTGTTGATGACTCCAGGTTCTTCCCCGACCCGTGACCAGCTCACTGTTACATCCATCAAGTTCCTGACGACGGTCAGCACTAGCGTTCACCATTCACTCTTTGGTAGCCCTAATTTCCTCCAAGGTATATGCTCAAGCATCATCTTCCCTAACATCCGGCTTCGAGATGAGGACGAAGAGCTGTTTGATATGAATTACATTGAATATATTAGGAGGGATATTGAAGGCAGCGATATTGATACTAGGAGGCGGATCGCTTGTGAGCTTCTGAAGGGTATAGCCTTGAATTACAGAGAACAAGTTACAACATTAGTGTCAATGCAGATACAGGAGATGCTGAAACTATATGCAGCCAACCCGATAGAAAACTGGAAGGAGAAGGACAATGCAATCTATCTTGTGGTTGCACTTGCTCCAAAGGTGGGCAGTAGTGCTGGGTACCTTGTGGATGTAGAGAGCTTCTTCACATCAGTCATTGTTCCTGAGCTACAAGAACAAGATATAAATGGTTCTCCAATGCTGAAAGCTGGTGCTTTGAAGTTCTTCACGGTTTTCCGTGTGCAAATACCTAAGCCAGCAGTCCTTGCTCTTTTTCCCCATTTGGCAAGGTTCCTTGTGGCCGAATCAAATGTAGTCCATTCATATGCAGCAAATTGCATTGAGAAGCTGTTAATGGTGAAGGACAATGTAACAGTATCTGGTTCAAATGTAGTCAGTCTGACTCCTCGATATACTGCTTCGGATATCAATCCTTTCCTGCCCCAGTTGATGACCAATCTCTTCAGTGCTTTGCAGTTGCCCGAGTCACAGGAAAATTCATATATTATGAAGTGCATCATGAGAGTAATTGGCCGTTGCAATATAAGTAGTAAGGTTGCTGAACATTGTGTTGATCGTTTGGCTTATGTGCTGACAGTGGTATGCAATAATCCAAGGGGCCCAACATTCAACCACTACCTATTCGAGTCTATTGCTGCCCTGATTGGAAGATCCTGTGAGAATGACGAGTTACTTATCCAAGTATTTGAGATGCATTTGTTCCCAATCCTCCAGAAAATTTTAGCTGAAGATGTGGCTGAGTTCTGGCCGTATGCTTTCCAAATATTTTCCCAGCTTGTTGATGTGAGTAAGCCACCTCTTTCTGAGCCTTATATGCTGCTATTCAAGATGCTTCTATCTGATGATTCATGGAAGAGATCAGAAAACGTCCCTGCATTAGTTCAACTGCTCCAAGCATATCTGCAGAAGATTCCCAATGTGCTCAACACTGAAGGAAGATTGAAACAGGTCATATTGAAGTCTACTGAGTTGCTTTCAGCTTCTAGGACTGAAGAACTGGGATTTTATGTGCTCAACGCTGTGGTGGAAAATCTTCCTTGTGAAATTATAGCGCCTTACCTTACAGATATATGGAGGCCGATTTTCATCCGCCTACAGAGCAGGCGTGTAGCTAAGTTTGTGAATTCTTTTGTGGTATTTATGTCATTGTTTTTGGTTAAGCATGGTCCCAGTGTGCTTGTGGAGTCCATAGATACTCTTCAAAATGGGTTATTCCTGAATATTCTTCAGACATTTTGGATTCCTAATCTCAAGCTCATTTCAGGAGCCACTGAAAGGAAGCTGGCTATGGTGGCTGCAACAAGGCTGATCTGCGAGTCTTCAATCCTTTCAGATGATAAATACAGTGAATTATGGGGCAGAATGCTCAATAGTATCATCTCTTTGCTGTCTCAACCAGACCAATATGTGGAACTAGAAAATGGTGAGCCAGATCTTCCTGAAACTGGGGGTTACTCAGCAACCTTTGCTCGTCTTCATTATGGTGGGAAGAAGGAATCAGACCCTCTTAAGGAAATAAGGGATCCAAAGGAGTTTTTTGTGACATCAGTATCAAGACTGTCATCCAGTTCTCCTGGTAGGTATGGGCCAGTGATTCAGACATATGTTGATACAGCTAATCAAACTTCGTTACTCCAGCTTTGTGCCACCTACAATTGTATAATTGCTTAGGTAAGAAGTTTTGTTGTGGTTTTTAATTTTATTTGTGTATAGGTTTCCGCAAATGTTGTTTCTTGATATTGTGGACACTATATTCTCTCTTGAAACGTTTTAAATTTTAGGATTGATTTAACCTATATGAAAATGAATCTTCCTTGGTGCCAGATCATGAGTTTAATCTGCTCATCTATACTCCTAGTTAATTAAGGTAATCTTAGCAGTTAAATTTTTGTTTGCCCCAACTATATAAGGTTATCTTACTAGCAATATTCAGCTGAATCACAACCTTTTTTTATTACATTGATTCTTCCACGCCTTTCACTCTAATTGATTCAACAATTCTAATAACACAATCATTGATCCTCTTGAATAGGTCCATACCTTCTTAACATATCTTCTTTTTTTTCTCATTGTCTCATCTCTTGAAGCTACACTTAAGTGTTCTCCACATTGTGGTATTTTCATTTGATTATTTCTAATAACATTAGATATTCATCTTCACATTCTCATCTTTGTTACATTTTATATTACTTCCTAATTGTCTATCATTTTGATCGATAAAGTATCGTTGGTTGTGCCACACTCATAAAATTATGCAAATTTTCCAAAATTCTCTCTATTTTGTTTCTTAATGTAAAACTAAAGGCTATAACTATTGGAAATCATTTGTCACATTCAGTATATATATTTTATCACATCAATCTATGTCCTCTAAAAGCACCACAATAATTGTCTATGGACATTATCATAAATTTTCTATGTTTTAAAAAAAACATATGTAAATCCTTCTTTCTCTATTTTTTTAATTATCTGTATTTATAAATAAATATCATTTTTGAGTGATTTCTCCAAGACCAAATTTATTTTCAGAAATATTTGGCTCCTTTATTATTCTCCTTGTAGTAACTCCTTTCCTAAAGTTTCATGGTTTGGTTCATTGACTGATTCCTATATAATTCAAACAACATTGTATAGCATTTCCATTCATGTAAATAAATACTAAAAAATCTTCAATCTTGGGTTATTTTCTCATTTCTCAAAGTTTCATTTAATAAGTTGCCACCGACTTGCTAACTCAAGCCATTAGGTACTTGGATGTAACCCATTATGCTACCAGGTCAATCCCCTAAGTGGATGGAAGTAGAACTAAAATCTAAACCAAGTTGAAATAGTTTTATAAATATCCTGACATAATAAGTGATTTTTGGTATTGATAAATGGAATAGCTACAGGATTTAGAAGGATATCACATCTGTCAGAATTGATATTCCTGATTCATTCATAGCCATTTACAGACTTGAATAACTGTCCTGTCAGAATCAAATATGCTGTTCTTATAGACAGCAAAAAAAGAATCCATAATGATCTACACTTTCTGAAGTCTGCTCTTTGTATTTCTTGCTATTCTATCGAGTAAAATCTCTTTTATCAAAATTCATTAGTTAAAATTTTCTTATGTGGTTCTTATTGATAGTAAATCACTACCTTTTGCTCTTGATGTCAGCTATTTGTCAACTCAGTTTGGATATCTAATTTATGTAATCCTTTTTAACATGTTTTCTTGCTTATTTGCTTCCTTTTCTGTGGTCGGGGGCTAAAAAAATCTTCCAGAATAGCAAATGAGAATCTTATATTTAGAGAATTGGTGTCACTTTGTTTCTTTACTGATGATACTCATTTGCTAAATTAAGTGCTTCAAATTAAGTCAACACAGATGTGGCTCTCTGAGTGTCTATTCATTCAATGTTGATCACATGACCATTTTTAGAGCACAAGAATGCTCATCTCCCCATGTTTAGTTGGTCTCATTTGCTGAATCTCTCTTCTTTCTTCTCAGAAACTGGACGAACTGGAGACGACGTGCCATAGTTATTCTCAGAGGATACATTGTACAAATGCACATCTGTCAACTTCCAGAATGACATAGTCGTGGCTGATTAAGCTGCACAATTGGGTTTTGGTACCTGTTTTAAAGCATGTTGCATTGTCTCCGAGGTCATTTTATGTTATGGAACTTGAAACAGTGGTGTGTGAATTGTACGTTCAAGAGGAAGACTTGCGGTTTTGTTTCCAAGGGCTCTATTTGTTAGGGTTCTTAGGTGTGAAAATACCGCTCATGTTTTGCATACAGAGCATGTTATGTTTTGAACTTGCAATAGTGATGTCTGTTTGAGGCAATCATGTTGCGATTGTCTTTGTTGTTCTCTGAGGTGTGAAGGTCAAACCTATTTCCATGTTTTTTTTACAAATTTGGATTATATTTTAAAGAGTTGAAACCCTGATGCTCCATTGACTGAAGAAAAAAATGATCTTTTTCTAATATGCCAACCAAAATGTTTTCTTTAACAGTTTTAGAGGATGCATAATTGAATATCAATGCCTATACAATCATTTATTATTGTGTCTACTTATATGGATACAACTTGGTTCTTTATCAGCCTCCGTTTTGACCTCTGTCGATTGGTTATTACATTTCAGATGAATAATAATACTAATAATTGAGATTAGTTTCATCCGATTAATATTAGAGATAGACGATCTTCTACAATTCTGTTATGTCATAACCAACTCGATTATGCTCTGGGGGCAGAGATAGACGATCTTCTCTCTTGATTCATCCACCTTCATATCCAGTGCCTTGAGTTCAAGTGCTGTCTGGCTTTGCATCCACTAGCTCGAAAGACAGACGACCCTACAAACGCTCCAAGACGGTAGTTGTGTGTCTTCTAAAGAAGAAAGCAAAAGAGCTGCAGTGGCAAGTTGCAGTGTTCTTTTAGGGCAAAAGGTGTTCAACTTGGTCGCGTCAAACCAGCTAGCAAAAGGAGATGTCCTGACCGTGGCTAGGATCGCAAGCGTCGATAGAGCAAAGCAAACTAGCAACCTCATTCCTCCGTGTCACGCGACATCGGTCTCGCACATGTTCGCGATCTAGCTCTTGATATTGAAGTTTGCATTATCCATGTTGGTCTTGACTCGAGCACAAGACTATATCCATTCTAAAGATTACGAGTTATGTTATGACAACTTGGAATCCATCTTGCCTCCATTAAAAATCATATGGAACCTAACCTAATCCATGTGTTAATTATAAAAGCCTTCATTAAAAAATTGATTAAGGATTAAGAAAAATATGTGTAAAAAAAAAGACAAAAGTTTGAGTTGAATAGAAAAGTTGCCTCTTCCTCTACACAAATCAATTTAATTAATTTTGCTTTATTAGCTTTTAAATGAGAGACAACATAAAGGACAAAACCCGACCACAATTTGGGAGGATCAATTTGGGGAAATCGAAGGCAAAATTCCAAATCGGCTTCCGCCATGGCCACTTCTCCTCCGCCGCACCACCGCCAGCGTCGCGGCGGAGGCGGCGGCGGCGGGACCAACCTCGCCTCCTGCCTCCTGGCTACGGCGTTCCTCTTCCTCGTCTCCGCCGC
>JBBMKF010270894.1:0-16206 GCA_037834155.1 Curcuma caesia
GTTGGCATTAGTTGTTGGATTTTATGTCTGTGGATTTATCGTAACAACACACGGAATTGGATTCTAAGGTTATATATGTGGGTTGTGGTCCCTGTAGGGTTATGAATCGCTTACGGTTCTCCTTTCGTTCCGTCCGAAAGAGGAACACGGCCGACGTCACTCTAATTCTTGCGGAAGATTAAGCCGTTGCACCTTTCTTGTTCTTCCTTTTTAGATTGTCTGGTGGCATCTAAACGATGAGTACTATGAATGTTGATTCAGGTTCTACTTATTGCTTTTGCCGATTTGGCTTTGTTAATTTACTGTAAATTCAAACGATAAGATCTTGTTTAAAATTGTTTTCGTGTATTTGGTTAGATGATTGTAGAAATAATTGTTAAATTAAACCTCCTTCGTTAGTTTCTTTTTGTTTATTGCATATATGGTGTTTGATGAACCATCTCTGAAACCGAGATTGAGGGTCCCCGGGCAATGATGTAGCGGTAGGATACTTAGTGGTTTACTTAAACATCCACAGTCAATCTCAACTATGACGCACTACGTAACATTTTCATTCAATGGATACTTAAACACAGTTCAAATCTCAACTATGGCGCACTCAAACTTTCATAGGATTGAACTGATCACCTTCAAGATTAGTTGGATTATAAAAATTAGATACTTAAATTATAAAAAAAATAATGATAAAAAGGACGAAGAGTTCCAGGATCAATGTGGATTTTGTATCAAAGATTTGTTGATAAATTCGTAAGGAGGCACTCAAGGTTCCGAAATCCCCTTTTCTCTCTTTCCTCTCTCTTTTATATGCAACATCATTTCTCTCTTGTTGTGCACTACAATATTGACGGGCTGAAAAGGCGACCCAAGGTGTAGCACAGACGATGGACGCATAGTATTATTGGCGTAATAGTCAGGAATCGATTCCAGAAGATGATGACTTGGGATCGATCTCGCCATGCGTCTAACACCTGTGTACCCATATAAACCTCCTTTTATATCTGTAAGGCCAACTATAGGGGGCCGTTGAAGTAGCGAATTTACCTTTTTGAGGAGTGGGAACGGATTTACATTTTACGACTTATTTCTCTTTCCTCTTCCCTTTTCTCTTAAATTAAATTAAATTTTAATTTAAAATTTAATAGATAATTTTCTATAAAATTTATTTTAAATTTAAAATTATAGTTAAAACTTTAATAAAAATTTAAAAAAACAAGATCGTTAATAAAAAAATATAAAATATTTTTTTAATATTTGTTAATATTTAATTATAAAAGAATGAAAAAATATATAATATAATTAATAACAAGAATTTATTTTATTAATAAAAAATTAAAAATTAGCTAGTTTTAAAAAATAATCATTTTAGCTTAAATATCAACAATGCTATGGTGTTGGACTTCAAAAATCAACACCACAGCATTGGTTCTTCTCACATACTGTAGTGTTGGTTTCTGAAGATCAATGCCACTATAGTGTTGATCTTCGAAAACCAACATCACAATATTATAAAAATTTTAAATCGTTTTGAGCACTGCTGGGGAGAGCGTTAAAATAGTAAATGAGGATTTATTTGGACTCAGGTTCACCTAATAAACTTACAAAAGTTTGAATGGATCTAATTGTAGCTCTCTAAGTCCATCAATGAGTTTTGACTGAAATCCATTGATGGATTTAGATGACTTAAATTTTTAAAATTTTGAAATGAGATGAAAATGTGGAGTGTGTAGAAGATAGTTATGGTGAGAAATCTTAGTTCTGAGTTTTTTATACGAAGTTATAAATCCGTGTCAATTGATACAAAGTTTGAATCATTTTTTACCTTTTGAGCAATGTTAAGAATTTTTTGTGATGATAATGAAGGACACTCTTGGAAACTATAGAAACCTACATTAGTTGGAATGATCCCGATCAGAGCTCTCTAAGTTTATTAATGAGTTTGACCGAAACTCACTAATGAACCTAGATGACTTATTCTAAAAACTTGCAATGAAATGGGAAATATTAGCGTATATAAGGTAAATATGATGTGCAATCCTAATCTTAAGATACATAGGAGAAGTTATGGTCGCATGCTAACTAACACATACTATAGTGCCGAAAAATCAACATCACAATCTTTGTTCTTCTCACACATTATAGTGATGGCTTTCGAAGACCAACACCACTATAGTGTTGGTCTTCAAAAACTAGTACCATGGTGTTCTGAAATTTTTGAATCATTTTGAGCATGATTGCGAGAGCTTATTTAGACTCAGGTTCACATAATAAATCCACAAGAGTTTAAATGAGTTCAATCGGAGCTCTCTAGGTCCATCAATGGGTTTGATCAAAACTCATTGATAAACCTAATGTATTTGAATTTCTAAAATTTTGCCATGAGATAGAAGGTGTAAGTGTGTAGAAAGTATATATGGTATCCATGTTTGATTCTGACATCCTTACAATGTGTTATGTGTATGTATCAAATATTTACTTCTGGAGACTAAAACTTTTGACTCAGGTATTAGAACGAAACATTTTACACTTCAAATCAAAACTCGTTCAGATATCTACATTTGTGAAACCCCATAACGGGCTAATTTCAAGTCCAAAATAACCATTTAAGACCTTTTCACAAGTTTAAAAGAAATTTTATCTTTTTTAAATTAATTTTAATCCATAACTTATCGTAGTAATATCAAAACCAGTCATGAATACCATATATACTTTTACTGCACAACTCTCTTTCATTTCATGATAAATTTTTAAAAATTTAAAACTCCTAGATCTATTAAGAGCATCTGCAACGCAGAAGCGTTATAACGCTTAAAAAAATATTAAAAAATTACATGGGACCCACCTCTGCCACAATAACGCGTTCATACCTTTGAACGCATTCCTATTGTCACTCCTCCACATCAGATGGGCTCATGTGATCATTCCTCCAGCTCAGGTGGTGAGAGAATAAAAAGGTATCTATTAACGCGCTAACAACGCGCGTTGGAGATGCTCTTATTGGTCGTAGAGAGCGGTGCCTCTTTTGCCGGGATTCGGTCTAACATTAATACCTTTCTCCTGCCATCGCATGTCAGATTAGGCGGCGTGGCGTGCGATTTTGTCCATACGTTTGACACGTTCGCTGGAAGGGCGGCAGCCGAAAGAGGATAGAACATCCTGACCTTCTCCTGTGCCATTGGCCTTCCCCTCTCCTTTTGTCGGACGAGCTATGTAATTGATGCGCCGGCTACCTGTAGTTAGGGTCTTGAGTGATCCAGGATGGCGTGGAGCGGTTTAAGGGGCGGATTCGAGGTGGCGGCAGATGATTGACTAAAGCGGCCGAATTTTGTTGAGATCCTCTAGATAAGCAGTACAGTTTTCTCTAGACAACCCTGACTTAGTGATTAAGTTTCTCTTGCCGCCATGGGATGGTCACAGTCTTGGCGTTACATGCTTTGGCTGTGGTGGTACAGCCACAGCTCCAGAACTATGATTCCGTGACAGCAGTAACACGATCGCAGCTCACAGGCTGCGACTCTATAACCGTATCAGTATGGTTGCGGTTCTTGGTTCGCGCCTTTACGGCCAAGACGATACGGCCGCGGGTAGGAGTCGCGACTCTCTAGTTGCCGCGTCGGGCCGCGACTTAAAGGGATTTGATTCCGTGGCTGTAGTGATATGATCGTTGCTTCTGGGCTGCGGCTCCTGGACTGTATGTAATTAACCGGTCGCGATTTAGTAGTCGCGACCTTATAGCCGATGTTCTGAGCTGCGGTTGCCTGGCCGCAGCCCCGTGATCGCGGCTTGCTCAGTCTGGGCTGCAGCTACGTAGTTGCAGCTTAGCGGTCGCGGCTATGCAGTCGCGGTGTATGGTCCGTGGCTACTTGGCCGCGGTCCCGTGATCGTGGCTGCACGGTCTGGGTTGCGACTCTCGGGTTGCGGCTACGTAGTTACAGCTTAGCGGTCGCGGCCACATGGTCACGGCTTCTGGGCCGCGATTACTTGGTCGCGGCCCCGTGATCGTGGTTTGGTAATCGCTGCCTAATAGACACCGCCCGCCTTTGGCTTGCAGTTTCTGGGTTGTGACTTAGATTCAGCTCATGCGAGTACGTCCGTGATGTCTTAGTTGTTTTTCGTATTATGACCTTTACACCTTTTTGCGAATGTTGACCCTTATGAAACTTTTGACTCGGTTCCGTGGCAGAGCCACCTCAGCCCCATTACTCGCCCGCATCACTCAGCTTGGCTGATGACTAGTCTCATAATTCGAGCCTACGCCATATAACATGCTCTGCTTGATCGTCATACGCGTTGTTAATTGCTTGCTATTGCCGTTTTTTCTTATGAAAAAGAAAATAAAAGGAAAGAAAGCTGGGGATTTCGACGTCGAAGCCATGAACTTGCTTGATATTAATTGGCTTCGTCTTCTGTTTTGGTTTTTCTTTTTTGGGTTAATAATTAGTTTAACGAGAAATAAGATGGCGACGGCTGCAGGCGTTGGGAGGAAGTGCAGTGCATATCACGTTGCCACCGCCCTCACAAGTAACCGTAGTTCATGGCATTTAGAACCGTAGAATATAAATTCCACCCATATAAAATTGAATTACGTAATACACTGGCATTCAATCAAGGCAATGACGTAATATATATATATATATATAATTGAATTACGTAATACACTGGCATTCAATCAAGGCAATGATGTAATGATAAGGTGTTCAACAGGTTATTCGAGTATTCATTAGGATGGTATTTTTTTTTTAATAGAATGAAAAATTTAATACGTTAGTTAGTTATTGAACAAGAAGCAGTATATGCTTTTGAATTTATCTGATAGACGATTTGTGAGATCGAATCATCTACCTTCCATAATAATTGGCACGTGTTTTTGGATTTGTCTGATGGATGAATCAGACCGTCTATTTTCAAGATTAATTGATCGTAACAATTAGACACTTAAAATTATCAAAAAAAATTATACACGATTATTTTTTAATAATCTAGATATCCAACTTGGATGTTTACAAGAACAATAAAGAGGTTCGACATTTATTTATGTCAAAATTTATGAATGTGATATTGTAATGGTTCGATGATTATATAGATATTGCAATGTAATAAAAAAAAAAGAAAACAAACTTTAA
Organism: Curcuma caesia; assembly: GCA_037834155.1. NCBI lineage: Eukaryota > Viridiplantae > Streptophyta > Magnoliopsida > Zingiberales > Zingiberaceae > Curcuma > Curcuma caesia. The sequence continues at coordinate 5,121 of JBBMKF010270894.1, forward strand.
AAACATAACATATATGTAATATCTTAAAGGGAAATATATTATTATAATTTTGATAGAAATGGGGGAAATTTTAAAATCATTAAAGGTGAGTCTAGTAAGAATGGATCGGTGGTGGAGGATCGAGATATCTTCAAGTCTCCATTTATATTTTTTCACATCCTTTTTTAAATTGAAGGGTTATAAATAATTTTACTATTTCTATTGAACCAACTGTAAGCTGTGGGATTCATCACCACTCCATATCAAACATCTGTTCGCTTGTTTATTATAAATTTGATATTTAAATAATATTCATTGAGCTCGAAGAATACCGCAGTATCCCAAAAACACATATGCTTGTTGCAATGAAAATTTTGCGATAATGGACCATCAAATCATAAAATTATTAGATCGATAAATAATTCCAGTATCAATATTTATTGTAAATGTTATGAATAGAAGCATACAGAACACACACAAAGGATGACAGATTAAGATCCAGTCGGCCTCTGCAAGAACTTCTAAATTGTGACACGAGAGATTGCATACCGCAAGATCCGAAGGATAACTCCTTCACTTCGACTTGTCTAAATTCATCTTCAATCCATATCCCAATGGAAATAGAGGGTCGTATGCCGGATGCCCAACATGCATTGGCAACTGATCCACTGATTTAAACCAAGTCACTGGCAGCACACCCTCAAAATCATGGTCCCCAAATAGGACGTCAGTAATTCCTCCTGCCTCAGTTCCAGGTAACCAAGCTGCCACCAGAGCATCAATCTTCTCCAACAATGATGGTTCAAGATACAATGGCCTACCGGATATCAAAATCAGTACAGTCGGCACTCTGCTAGCGACGAGAGAAGCTACATCGGCACCACTGAAAGGTATGTCAAGTTCTGTCCTATCGCCCAGGAACTCGGCATAAGGTTCCTCCCCAATAACAACTACTGCATAAGAGTAGTCCTGGTTAGAGAAAGTGGCTTCTGAAGGGCATTGCTCATATATAACTTCTGTTTCGTTTCCTGTTGCTTCTCTTATTGCTTCCAATATAGTTGTACCTATAAAGAAAAAATTCCAGGAGCTTATTTTCTGCACTGAATTCCAAGTCTAGAAATTGAAAAAATAAAGTGAACTTCACATAAATAGTCAAGTCCTCCGCATTTAGAATTTAGAATTTTTTCACCGAATATAAAATTCTTCAGTCACATCAGAGTTTTTTTCTTCATTACTCATGGGAATAACCTTTTTCAAAGGTGGAACGCTCCTGTAATTTATGAAAATTGAGGTTCTCTCTGATAAATACATTGACTGAAGTATTCATTTGGGAAAATTCTTCTACTCAATTGCTGGTTACACACAGAGGAATGTATTTTTCAAAGGGAACAGCTTACAGTGACTTCACCAGGAATTGAGTGGACAAGATACCATCGCTAACAAATTCCAAATGCTAAGGGCTTCTCTAGGAAAATTCTTTGATGAAGCAATGCCTTGGAAAACAGTTGATGGCAAATCAAATACTTCAAACATAGCATACAATAACGACCAACTGACAAATTGTAACTCTCAACCATCTGGGATCCATTATACAGAATATTCAAAAGCGGATAATATTGCTACTAATATCCAAATCTTTTAAGTTATTTGTATCCGTGTGGAGTTTGCTTTGGTCTGCCTCCACCCCTCATATCTTTGACCACAATCAAATTCAACTTATGTAATCATTGAACCTATTGACCAAGAGACGATGTTTGTATTAAAGCCTTTATCAATACACCCTCCTCAACTAGCTTCCAATATGAAGCATATGATTTGGATTCGTACATCATTCCTCTTTTCCCTTTACTCTTGTTCATTCCGAAATATGGAGTTCTAATCCTATACCTAGCATTGGTGGATTCCATTATTTTTAACCTTTATTTGAGTTTTTTTACCCTAGCATTGGGGTTCTAATGTTTTTTACATTCAGGAAAGAAAAAAACTAGTAGGAAAATAATGATATTCCGATTAAATGTAAAAAAAGCTTTTACCAAATCAGAACGCAGCAGTTGATTAAGTGACAGACTTGCATTATAGTTTGAAAAGGATTGGAAATTTTAGATGTCTGGTTACCATATAATGCATAACGTCCTACCAATTGTTATTCTTCCACTGTCTCCATGCCATGTTATGGTCCATCCGCCGCACTGATTTCCAATATCATCAGCATGGCTTCCAGCAACAAGGATTCTTCTGGCCTTTTTATCTAGTGGAAGTAAGGGTTTCTTCGTATCCTTTCCATTTTTCAATAAAACTATAGATTTTCTAACTGCTTCACGTGCAAGAAGTCGATGTTCCTGCAAAAACACATAAAGATATAAAAATCAAGTAAAAAAGAATCCCACATGAAATATTACTCTGCAGAAAAGCTTAGCATTGGTAAGTTTTTAGTACCAAATCTGGAAGCATCCATGTATTAGTTATTTTTTACAGTAGTATCATTGTACAATATGACTGACATTTAGTTTCTTCATGCTTTGGTTTCTTATATGCTACTTGCTTAGTATTTATTTGCTCCATTTTAAAAAGAGAAGATCGAAATCTAAAATTAGAGTGACCCTACAGAATTTATGCAATCGTTGATCATGTTAATGTATTTTGTATCTTTTTCTAAATCGATCTTCTCAAATGATCTCACTCTTCTGGATCTGTCAGTTTCTAATAGCATTCCTATAAATGAACTTTAGCCGAGCAAGTGTCTCCCTCTTTTTCCTTTTGTTTCTCATCAAAAGTTAAGTCTTTAAGTAAAATAATTGAAGGATTGAATTAGCAAAATTTTAACACACAAACTAATCCCAAGTTAAACTGATGCAATTATGTGAAAATATTAGATTTATAAAAGGAAAATCATGAAATATCAAGCATAATCAACAGAATCCAAAAGTCATAAATCCCTGTCATGGAAAAAAGTAAAAAAAAAAAACATTTAATAAACAGAATGAACTCAAAGAAGTGGATAAGATATTACAGCATAAGTATATATATATTTTTCCAAATATATGTTCAACAATGTGATTTAGTTTACACCGTAAAATAAAAACAATGTGAAGCAAGCTTACCATGTACCAAAGATTATGGAAAACTAATGTTTATCAAGAAAAACAATGTTCAAGCTAGAATCACATCGAGAATTGTTGACATAGCAATGAAGATTATCTTCCCAGTGATTCTGATTTCACCAGTGATTCATCAAGCATACCTCACAGCCAATGACATCTAACAGAGAACTGTCTGAGAAAGGATGCTCAAACAGTCCAGCAACAAATTTTACTCGTAAGATCCGTTCTACGGCATCATCAATCCTTGACATAGATATTCTCCCTGATTCGACAAGAAATATCAAATCTTCTAGAAACTTCTGATAATTGAAGGGCACCATAATCTGTAAAACATTTAGCACAGTATATAGATAAGAGTTCCTGAACATGCATATAATTTCCTTTCAATTATTACCATGTCAATCCCAGCATTAATTGATGCAAGAATGCAATAACGATAATTTGATCCTTGTGGGTGGCATAGCCTATCTATTCCTTCCCAATCCGATACAACAAAACCCTGAAATTAAAACATAATTGGTCAAGAGAATTTAATCCACTACTAATAGTCGCTCAAAAATCACAAAATTATTTCAAGCTAAATAATCAATAAGGAATGGACCAAAATAACAGTTCAATGCTTTTAATAATATATGAGAAAGAAAAAAATAGTCCAACTGCAGTGAACAATAGTACCTTGAAACCCAGCTTGCCCTTGAGAACCTCTGTTATGAGATGATAATTTGAATGCAATGGACTTCCGTTCCAACTCGTATAGGAGGCCATAATTGTGGACACCCCCTGTGCAAGACAATCTAGATAAGGCTTCATATGAATTTCCTCCAATTCATTGTATGTACAAATTGTATTCCCTTCATTAATTCCATTATGTGTTCCACCGTCCCCAACAAAATGCTTAGCACAGGCAATCACATTCTTCCTGCAATTGAATAACCATATCATGGAATGAAAGACTTTCTTTGAACCATTCCAAACTTATAGGTGATAGATTCCAACCACTTATGTAAACACCTAAAAACAGAGGCCATGAACAACTAATAAAGTGGTTCTGTGCGGCATTAGAACAGGTAGAATTATCGATCATATGATGTGTTACCAAAATTAAACTCACCTCATGCAAAGAAGCACATATCTAAAACTAAAATGATGCGAGTTCACTATCTAAAAACACTAACAGTAAAAGAAATGGCCTATACCTCCCAGCAAGATAAGGATGACCTGGAAGGTGATCTTGGGGAGGTGACCCCTGCAAACCCGAGACAATTGAAGTCATAGTCCGCACAATCTCCGTGTCCTCACTGCAGCATTCATAGCATCTGCCCCACCTGACATCTCTGCACACCTATGGAATAGAACAACAAGAATTCCCTAATAACAGAAGGATCAAGAATTGGTCACTCAAATCTCTGTCAATAGGAATCACTTACTGCTACACAAGGGGCGAAAGTCCAGTGAATTCCGGTGGCTCTCACCTCCAGGGCTGTCGCCTCCCCGATTCTACGAGCGAGGTCGCAATCTCTGCGATAGAGGGAAACAGTCAGGTGTTGAAGAAGAAGAAGGAAGACGGTAGAGGGAGCGGAGATACCCACCTGGCGGCGCCGAGGCCGACGTTGTGGGGGAAGATGGTGGCACCATAGATGTTGTTGTGGCCGTGGACAGCGTCGATGCCGTAGAGGATCGGGATGCCGAGGCGGGAGGCCAGCGCCCACCGTTGCATACCATCGATCATGTCAGCCCACTGACGGGCGGAGGCGCGCTCAGCAGGGCCACTTCCTCCGGCGCTAAGGACGCTCCCGACTGGTAGGCCGGTGAAAGCATCAGGGAAGGCGACGCGTCGCTCGATCTGGGCCATCTGGGCGGCCTTCTCCTCGAGGGTCATGCGGGAGAGCAGGTCTCGAACTCTCACCTCCACCGGCTGCGTCGCATCTCGGTACGGTGGGAGACGCTCGCTTGCCATGGGAGAGGAGAGGAGAGGAGATGGGTAGCCAACAAGGTCGCCGTGAGCACCTTGAATAATTTTGACTTAACTCGCCGGCTACTGCCAAACTCGTCCGAGTTTGATGTTGTCAACCGAGTCGACTCGCTACCACACGGAGTCCAGACAAAGACCGCCGTGAAAGTGAAACTTAATAAATTTAATTTGATTATTTTAATTTTTTAAAATTAATTAATTTAATTATTAAAATTTAATAAATTAAATTAATCAAAATAAAAAATAATTTATAAAATTTTAAATAAATAAATTTATAAATCTTTAATTAATTAATAAAATTTTATAATATTTAAAAATTTTAATTATTTTAATTAAAAATTAAATTAATTGATATATCAATTTGATTTTTATTTAATTCAATTTTGATTAATTTAATTCAATTCGATTTTAATTAAATATTTATCTCTATTTAATTTTAACTGAATACTCAATTTCATAATTATTTTTCACCGTAATTAATAAATTATATTTTATAAATTTTATAAATGCACCATGAATTTATCATTAAAAATATTTTATTTATTTATTTATTTATTATTAAGTTAGATGTTTAAAATCAACCCAACTAAGTTATCAAATATAACTTAATTAATAATCCACCTACCTAATGTGTGTATTAATTAATTATTTCGATTTACCTCCTCTAGTCGTGGGACCAATCATGTTGAATCATTGAAATGACAGATTCAACCTTTTTTTAGAAGTATTAATTAATTATTGCTTCTGGAATATAATTAAATTGGTTATAATAAAGCAGAATTGTTGAAGTAGACAAGAATCGAATTTCGACAAAGCCGAGACAATATTCTCCTTCGTCATAGCCAACTACAGCTACTCGATTTATCTCCTCATAGATGATGTGGGAACACATATAATCGTGAGATCGATCAACTTTTCAACTTACCTCTTCATAGATGGTCGTATGATCGATTATGTGAAACCGCTAAGGTGGTGAATTCTTTTTTTTTTGTTAAGTATTAATTAATTATTATTCTTTTAGTAACTTTCTAATTTACCTCATCATATATGATCATAAAATTGACCGTATAAAATCACTAGATATTATTATTGAAATATTAATTAATTATAAAATATCAATAAATATTTAATGTAATATTTTTAGAAATTCGAATTTATATAAAAATATTATTGAGTAGTGACGACAGGGTGTGTATGTACATCTGACAACGCTGCAGGGTGCTAGAGAAAATGGAAAGAAACACAGTTTGAATATTAAAGAGCCATTTTTAAATAATCGGCTGCTGACTATGCTATGCCCAGTGACTCTTGATTATAAAAATAAATAAATAAACAAATCATATTAGAGCCATTTTTTTCTGCAATTAAAAGTAAAATCTACCATCTAGCAGTTCCACACGATCAATCCTACGACCATCTATAAGAAGATAAATCGAGAAACTACAATTAATCATGACGGAAAAAGATATTATCTCGACTTCGTCAAGATTCGAATCCTGATTTGAATCCTTATCTTCTTCTGCAACTTTACTCCGTCGTAATCAATTCAACTATATCTCAGAAAGCATATTAGAGCCATTCTTAGAAGAGGGTCTCATAGTGTCCAGCACATTATTAAGGCAACTGCCCAAAAAAAAAAACTTGGGAGGGGAGCATACTGAAGCAAATGTATTAGTAATCGGTCACACTGCAAATAATGCAAGAGCACTGGAATGATCATGTATGACTAGTGGTGTTAAGCAAGAATTGAGCAAACCTGGTTTTCTATACCTATAAAAGAAATTACCAGCTCTGGAGAAACAACCGTTGATGCAGCTATCTCAAGGTTGAATCAGGTAAAAAAAACATAAAGTGAAACAGAGATACCTGGACAAGCAGTACATATTGTCAAAAAAAATATATGGAAGCAACATACAAATCTGACACTAACAAAATTAATCAAGTCAAATAGAAGGCAGTATACAGTTAAGTGACTTGCTCACTGCTATTAAAAAGTTTTAAAAAGTGATTGTATTCTGGAAAAGCACGATGTAATACAATGAAATGCACCGTTCATTTATGGTGTTTAACCAAAGTGTACGTATGATATGGCATTTCATTATCAAGTCTTACAAGCAACAATTAGTCTGAAAGAATCTTACACGATCATAAGGCAAACCTTGTTGCCACAGTGAAATGGCATCATATGGATATCCAGTTGAAAAATAGTAAGGAAACCTCATGTATATTCCATCACACTTGCAAATGTTAGATGAGTCCAAGAGGGCTTAATCATAACATACCTATCTACCAGAAACTGGAAACTCTTACAACTATACACTTGCACATATAAAAGTCGTTAGAGTTTTCAGTATGTCACGTTAAATGCATAAAAACCTATTACTTTTTTCACAATAAAAAAATCTCCTTACAAACCTCAAACCTCATTGTTAACTAATTACTAGCCCCCACTCACATGGTTAATTTCAAGAGAAGAAAATAGTTTTGAATTTTCACTACTGCTATTAAACTAAAAACCTCAAACCTCATGCCCACAATGATTCGAGCTTTTTTGTTCAGCTTTTTGATTTCACAAACCTTTCCAAAAACCTTGCATTGGAGATGCCCTTAAAGCTCGTGTTCAAACAAGGTTATGAATCCACATTCTCATTGAGGGGATGTTGAATATCACCTACAAAAGATGATTTTAACCACTTCTCATAGTTTATATCCCAAGAAAGAAAGAAAGAATTTTTTACGCACACTTACTGTTGCTGTAAGATCTCAATGAAATCTATAGACATGAAGCCAAGCCTCCTACTTCCAACAATATTTTCAAAACTTTATGGAAGAGAACAAACATTTAGCGTGCACAATACTTAAACTTGAATTAATAATATTAGATTCATGGACACCATAAGATTTACTAGTTTAAATGACAATTTCCTATGTGAAACCTTCTCTGTAAGCTTGGTGTCTTCATGAAAACCAAGAAACCAAATTTACCAACACGTAGAATCACCTTTGGAATGTGAGGTTGAACAAGAGCTACCTCATAATAGGCAGCTCTTTCCAACTGGATCACCAGCAAACAGAAACTAGAATTAGAATTTTTGTAATTACATTGCATATGGCTCGGCTGATGATAAAACAGCCAATAACTTATAGGCTTGAACCACTACTTGGAACGTTCAGTCCAAATGAATGGTTGTACACTTAATCTTAGACTTCATAAACCCCCTCCAGTGACTCGTAACTTCCAGTAAGGAACTAAATTGAAATGTCAGATGTTTGATGCAACTTGATTGGATTGATTCCCAATCAAAGTTTAAGAACACTTGCTATTTAATAAGTAAACATGGCCTCAGAATTGTAGAAAGAAGACTGGCATGCTACACTGAGTCTGACTTCAATTTTTCCAATACGCCAATTCTTAATGAATTTCTATAGATTAACAAAGCAACATAATCACAACAAAATCAGAGAAACATAATCACCTATTCAGGATAAAGGTAAAAATATAATCCTAACAAAATTACTTAAGACAAAGATCAGGAACATAACCGAAAGACATGTAATATTCAGTTCATAACAGAAAATTCACCAGTAGCAACATAATCACAACAAAAATCCAAATAGACAATGTACATAACCACAGCACATTACATTGTGATTTTATATAATCATATAATTCAGTCTTATATACAAACGTACTATAATTTTTGTATAGCCATATTCTACAGTTTTGAAGAATTATATTATGTGACTATAGACAGTAAAATTCAAAGTGATAGCAGATGAAAACATAAAATCTCAATATATGAGTGTATAAGATTGTAGTATATGACTATATAAAATCACAGTATAACATGTTCTGCATTTCAATACATTCGATAGTGTGATTTTCAAATGCAATATAATAGATGTTTGGTATCTGTGGTAGTAGAATTTTGAAATTAATATTGGCATGATGGAACTTTCCTCCATAAGATCATCAATGGAAAGGCCTCTGTAGAATTTGTGTCCAGGGAAGCATGCTATTACAAATTCCATTTATTAAAGATTTATAATAGCACAGCTATGGCTTTTGTCCATGATTGCAGAGTCGACATATACATATTGGAAAGAGAAATCAAACCAGACGTAGTTTATTCATCCTGGCTCCTTGCAGCACCGCAACACTAAGGCACTAAAGCCTTCTGACTGTAAGCGGGAAGTGATTAGTAATCCGCACGACGACCACTGTAATCATCGTGTTTCAGTCTTGCTGAGAAATCATTCGCTACCCTTTCAGCGGCCTTCCCCTCCTCGTGTTTCGGTCCTTCCTCCAGCGTTGTCTCGCCTAATGCTCCAGCCACCGCCCCAACTGTTATTCCTGTCGCCACTCCCGCTCTGCCTCCTTTTGGCTTATTGTCGTAAGAAGAGTACCCAACCGAATAGCCTGCAGGTGCAGATGGACCACCATAGCTAGATGCCCGATCGTAGTACTGATGGGCTGGGGATGGGGCAGGAGCAGGGGCTGGAGCTGGAGCTGGTGGCGCAGAATAGTAGGCAGAGGAAGCAGGGGAATAGTACCCGGAGGAGTAGGGATCGGAGTAGCTCCCATAGGGATATTGCGAAGGGTGAAGGTGTGGCTGGGGCGGAGGGTGGCCGTAAGGAGGGAGAGAAGAAGGAGGTGGCGAGAAGGTGCGATAATCTATAGCTGAGTGATGCGGAAGATGAGAGGGCATCGAAGGAGAAGGGAAGGGAGGAGCGTTGGAGGAGTAATAATAGCTGGAAGGAGGTGGTGGAGCAAAGTGGCGGGTGGGATCACTGGGGCGCTCTCGCAAGGCCAGCTTGATCCGGATCTTTCCCTGGGGACGACCGGAGGGGCGCCGGAGCTCGAGCGTCCGGATCGGCGAGGTCCCGTCGCCGCCGCCGACGCTGCCGACTCCGAAGGCGTATGCGGCGAAGGCTTCGGGGTCGAGGAGCTCCTTGAGAGGAGATCTGGCGGTGCCGACGAGGGGTTTGGGGGTCTCCGAGGGCTTGGAGTGGAAGACGTCCAAGGTGAGGAAAAGTAGGGTTTCCGAAGACGGAAGCGGGAGGGGGAGCGCAAGGCGCTCGTTCCAGACGGGGCGAGTTGATCCCGCGTCGTCGGGTTTGGTAGCGGCGCGGCGGTCGGGGTCGAGGTAGGCGACGACGTAGGGCTTGAGATCGCCGTTACGCCAGTTGACGTTTTTAAGGTGCTTGGCCGAGACGACGTTGACCTCGAGGTCGAGCAACCTCACCGACGACGACGACGACGACGACGAAGGCGGAGGGTGGCGCCGAGTAGATTCCATTGATTCGCGTCGAAGGTAAAACGAATGGACGAGAATCGACGGGCTCGAGAAGAAGCGCGTTTTAGCAGGCGCACTGACAGAGAGAATGGGCGAGGTTGGTCGACGACGTTGACGGTCAAAACTGAATGAAAATATTATCATGATCTTTTTCTCCTTTGCCCAGAAGCCTTGTTATACCGATGGGCCAATTCTCATCCTTCTTCGGATCATGGCTTCTCGTGCAAATACCAAGTAAACTCCCAATGAAGATGAGCCCATATGAAGATGAGCCCAAGAGGAGACACTTTCTTAGGCGCAGCCTCGGAGGAGATGCAAATTTAAGATCAGGATTACATTAAAAAAATAATAAATCTCAGTTAGTCTCACTGATTATTTTTAAGGGGTAATCAATCTGGCCCTACGAAAATTTCCCACCGATCACCATGATAAATCGGGAAGTTCACGCAGCGGCCAGCTTAGACGTCCAGCATCCTTTGATTGCGCTCCCCATTTGTCAGGATTACACTAGATCAAGGTAACTTGTGAAATGAAAGATCAATGATTGTCGACGATTGACGTTTTGAGTTGGACGGATGAAGACAATAAATGATTTTTATTTAACCATTTAATGCTATTAAGGATTGATACTCTTATATAAGGAGATCATGATCATAAGAGTAGAGATGCAAATACAAAATTGATTGCAATTGTGATTTTCTCATTGTATTTTGAGAAACTGACCTACAATATGATTT
>JBBMKF010271112.1:0-16205 GCA_037834155.1 Curcuma caesia
ATGACCCTTTGTATTAATTGGATGACCTTTTGTATTCATTGGATGAGTACAAAAGACCAATTTTATGCATTTGGTTGATGATCACTTCTACTCTTCTCTTCTTCTACTCTTAGCAAAATCATCCAAGTTGCTAGTACAACAAAGGTGGTTATTCTCCGAAGGCTAAGTTCGTGCGACGAACGAAGGACATGTTCGTGTGGATATCGAAGAGGCATGACCATTTTGATCGTGCTGAGATCTACCAAATCAAATTGCTGCCGGGATTGTTCTGTTCACTCAACAAAGGTGACAACTCGATCGAACATGTATACTACATTCGCATGGATTTCTGGAGGGATCGGATTTTATTCCGCTGCGTTTATTTATTATTTTTTGTAAAAGATCCCTACCTGATGTCGTGGCTGGATGATGTTGAATGGGAGATCTACAAATAGAAGCACAGAAAACAGTTTTGTAAATCAGATCATTCTACTAATCAAATTTGAATGGCTTGTCTTTTTTGTGGTTATCCACTAGATCAGATCTTGCCCATCCTTGTGCAAAATAGTGATTAGAGATCGTGTTGGAGAAGCTCTCCCAGCAGACAGCTTGGTGCTTTCTACTAAGCTTCTTCTTGCAGGTGATGATGTTCAAAGGAAAAGGCTTTTGATCAAAGGGCTTTGGTGATTGGATGATAGGTGAGGGGAATTTGTTGGGTTCTCAAAACATGGGACTAGAGAAGGTGGGTGACTTTGATGGAGCTGGCTGGTAGTAAGGGGGATCTGCCTTGGTGCAGATATTTGGATTTTGGAAGAGTTCAACCTCAAGAACCTGGACATCGGAATCACAAATCTGTGGAGTGCTAGTATGGTGACATTTTTGCTGCTTTGAGGGTAATTAGTGGGTGGAAGGATAAGTGGTGGCATGTGTGGATTGAAGCCCCCATTCTACACCCAGGTAGAGGTGATTGTTTTGTGATGAACATGGCAGAGTATGTTTTCCCCTGGATTCCTCTTGATGAGCCAACATTGACACTTCTCCCTCATCTGAGGTGCAAGAGGTAGGGAGGGAGCTTTGCACCTAGACATTAAACTGCTGCAAGAAAAGTGCCTTCATGGATTATCTAGCTAGTGACAACTTCTCAACTTGATGGTGTGACGGAGGCAAAGACCCATATCAAAGTTCACTGCATCTGTCGCCAAAGGAGAATTTCATAGGCAAAATCAATCACAAGTAGACTGATGCACTGGTGGTGCAGATGGTGGAAGAATGCTATAAAGCAGGAAGGAATCAGTAATTAGTTGCTTTGGCTGTATAGAGGTGGAAACTACAATGAGGAGGGAAGAAGCTGCTCAATTTAAATATTGTGACCAAATAAAGTCAATTTTGGAGGAAAGGGGTAGCGAAGATCTATGAACTTCTGTACAGAACAAATGTGACACAGATCTTGCGGCCTAGAGGTGTGGTATTAAGTGGGATAAGATCTGGAGCAGCTAGAGTAGCAAGGGACCATGATGCATGGAAGCATGCACTAAGGTGGAGATGACAATACCTGAGAGGTCTGACTTTGAGCGCCATTGGAGCTAGAAACTGTGGTCAATTTAGAGTTGCACACTTGTTGAAACAGAGGAAATCAGTATCAAGAGATTCACTATCAAAAGTAGGGAGGGGAGGTCACAATCTCCATGCTAGTGACTTATAGAAGGTGGTGGAGGTCAATCTAGAAGAAATCAGGAAAGAATCTATGTGAATTATATAGGAGATCAATTGCTAATCTTCTTTACATTTCTGTGATAGATTCTTATTTTGCGGTATGCTGTTTAGAGATAACCTAATAGCCACAACACTTATCATGCATGAAATATATATTGTGTGGATGAGTGGGTAGATTTGTTTTGGAACAGGTGTCTCTATTTACAGTTTGTTTTCTTTTTTTAGCAATTTTCTTTTTTTCTAAGAAAATTGTTTATTTCCCAATATATTTGACAGTAATTTTTTGTGTGTTTGAGGAAGATCAAGCATCTTCCACAAAAAAAAAAAAAATTTTGTTTTTCTTTTCAATTTCAAAATTTGTTTTTTGGAAGGCAAAACTTGAAATCCAAAAATTAGAAAAATCTCCGGTAAGCAAACAAACTTACTGGTGGTTAGAGAGCACAGATCTGTATGTACTTTTCAACGGGTTATACTTTTCTCTGTCAATCTGAGTGATTGGTGTATAAATTCCCTTTACCTTGTTAGGTGCATTGATTTCTAGAGCGTCATTCTGTTTTCTGAGTGAATTGGTGCATAAACTCTCTTTGCCTTGCTAGAAGTATTATTTTCTTTAATGTCATCTAACATACGTATATTATGGAGGTGGAATAATATCCATGTAATTGACCCATAGTCAGGAGTAATGCTTTCATAAGTTTACTGTTTGTTTGCAGTTCTTTACAATGGAGCCTCTTGCTTGTGATCCTTCAGGCTTGCCTAAGTATCCTCCTAGTAAAGAGTTTGATGCAAAGAGACGGGAAGAAGAAACTCGAAGGTATGTACCCCCTGCTGATATAGATTTTATATGCCACTGCATTCTTTTGGTGTTTACACCTTAATTTCTGATGCTATCTAATCTCTTAGTACAAATAGTGATGTTTGATTGGAATTTTACAATTTGAACCTGAAAGAGACTGTCCATGCCCAGAATCTCAATAGGTGGAGAATTGGGTGATGGATAGTGCTGTAGAAGAGCTGTGTTTATGCAAAACCAAGCTTAAGCTCAGTAATATTCAAGCTTGTTTATTTTCGAGTTTCAGCTAGACCTTTTTCAGCATTGGACTGAGACAACATTTCAAAGTTGGTTTAGTAAAAAGCTTTAGCTTATTTATGAGATTTTCAATCTCATTTATACTTACACAAACAAGTTAGTCCTATATCAGTTTATTATAGGCTTATTAATCATAGTGGATATAATTGAATTTGATCTTAATATATGGCTTTGTTCTTTCTGCAAATGTCAATTGGGAGCTATCAGATGTTTTCTTGTGGATGTACATCACTTTGCTATGTAACTTGCACTCTTATAGTAACTGTGTTTATATTTGTAGTTTAGATTAAAATTTAATTTTAATATGTAGATACATTTTACATTATTGTGCAAGAACACAGAATCAAATCCTGTCTTCGTCACCTTGGCAGAAAAAAAGATGCACATATATCTTAGCTTATTTGAAATTCTGCAGTAAACAAAATCAGTTTGGATGACTCATTTTTGATATTTCCAACATACAAAACCTATTCTCATGCTTGTTGCATTGACTTTTTATGATTCATTATACAACACATCCAAATTCCAATTGAATTGTCACTGTTTGGATTTTATCTTGTCATGTATTTTTAGAGTTATTAGTTATATGAGTATAGGTTTTGTCCCGCATGGAAATCTACTTATTGCATATTATGTCAAAATCTCATATAGTGGCTAAGTTGCTCTCTTTTACATAACAAAAAAATGGTGGATTTTCTTCTTCAATTCAATTACTTGAAGTCATGAGTTTAGATCATGAGTTTAGTGTGACAACGCAACCTCCATTCCATCCACCTTGACAATGCTTGATTTCTTCCATATTTTTCTTTCTGTCACATTTCCCTCTTCTTGTCTCACCATTGCTAGCGAACCAATGACTACAACTTAACTCCCTGTATGTCCTTTTCCCTTTGTCCGTACCTTAACCTAGAGCTTGTCTCCGATCCTACTGTCCTTGCAACTTTGGACGTCCTTTGTAGTTTGTATGTGGCATAAGATTTTCATATGATACAATACACAACAACGCTGCTGATACACAACCATTGCTAGGGCTTTGGGATGATTGTTTGGCCCATAGTATAAAATAACATGCTTCAGGTATATGTGTAATTTTTACAACGTTTTACTTGTAAGTGTATGTAGCACATTTGATTATATGGTTTGATATTGTACCAGCTGCATTGGTCTTGCATTCTCTCCACCAGCTTATTTTTAATGCGAGTGTGTCTGTTGAATTATATTCTTAATTAATTCTGATTCTTAGCATCACTGTCACAAATGTGTTTTGTTTTGGCACCTAGTGTCTTATTATTCTTAGCCAACAGTGCTAAACCTGGATAGTCTGAACCTATCCTGGCTTTTTCAATATGATTAAGATAAAAGTATTATGCCTATAAGCTTATAATCTGCACATGCTATATCATATCGTGAATGGTTGATGTGTATGCTGATGAAGTTAGATTTAATTTATTATTAGGGCTATATAAGCCACTTGTCTAATCATGATTTGAAATTTCATACCATATTGTCAAAATGTATCATTTTAATAAATTATTGAAATTTGATACTAATAAGCTAATCTTTCTTGTATTGCTTGTTCTAATTATATCGATGAGCAAGGTCTGAAGTAACATACCAAATTGGTTAACGTGAATAGAGTTTACTATTCCACTTATTGATTGGTGTGTGAATGTGCGACATCAACACCAACATAGGAGCGGTGGAAGCTGAGAGGGAGAG
This sequence comes from Curcuma caesia, assembly GCA_037834155.1. Taxonomy (NCBI): domain Eukaryota; kingdom Viridiplantae; phylum Streptophyta; class Magnoliopsida; order Zingiberales; family Zingiberaceae; genus Curcuma; species Curcuma caesia. The sequence continues at coordinate 4,502 of JBBMKF010271112.1, forward strand.
AAGAGAGATCAAGGGAGAGGAAAGAAGTTATCGGAGAGAGAAGGGAGAGGAGTATGGGAGTGAAGGGTAGGGTGGGTTGCTATAGCGTGTGACAATGGTTGTTGTGGACAAGCTATAAGGCAAGGGTTGAGCTAGGGATCAAGGAGAGAAGTGAGAGAAAATAGGGAAATTAGGTAATTCCTAATCCTATAAAAATATAACTAGCCTAATTAAATAGATTGTCCTAAACTATTCTATATATAAACTTATTTTAGTTTTAAATAGAGAAAAATAAATTCAAATTGAGTTCGGTCTGAACCCACTTAATTCTAATCATCATGTCTATTTGATAAGCTCAACCTATCCTTAAACCAACTTACACTAGGTTCCGAAACACAAAATATTAATTTGATTTAGCTCAATTAGTTAGCTAAGAAATTTTAAAAATTATTTTAAAATATAAAAAATAATGAGATAAAATTTGGTACTTAACATAAGTGAAGTCTTTTTGGTCTGTAGTTAATTTTTGTGATATTGGAAGAGACCAAGAGAGATTATGCTAACAAGTGATAAAAAATTATAGTTTGATGAAATTGTGTCAAGATTCCTCTCCTCCTGTGTTTTCTCTCAACTTTCGTTTGAGTGTCAAGAAACAACTAGGCTACGACACGGCACATTGATTAAATACAAATTTATTTGATTAAATTAAAAAAATAATTTATTTATTTTTCTTTTACTATTTTTAATTTATTTCATTAAAATATCATTTAAGATACATTGTGATTGCAATAGGTATGTGTTGATAAGATTAAATTAATTTTTTAAAAAATTCAATTTTTAAATTTGAATGTGATTTTATCGAAGAAAATTATGAATCCAAAATTTTTAAATTTAATTGATTCGAGTCTAAGCCGAGTTTGATATTTTTATTAGAAATTTTATACTTATAAGATTAAATAAATTTATTATGGAATTTAAAATCTAGTTTAAACCTAAAATATAACCTTTTACATTCTAAAGTTGAAAAATCTTTGATCTCTCTATTAGTTACGTAGAAGAAACAAAACCAAACTAAAACTAAATTATAAAATTTTGAATTATTTCACTACATCCAAGAGATATTTATTTAGGTTTTATCAAACAAAATAATAAAAAAATGATATTTAATGCTCAAAATTCTTATCAAATAAATAATTTTCAAACAAAAATTACATAAATTCAATAAAATATATGCTCATTTCAAACGAAATTACATCAGCAATGATAGCATAGCCTGTGTGTCTTCAAATCTGACATTGTTCTGATGTTGTAGAATTCAAAAGCAGTTTTATCTCATTTTATAGAGTACAAGAGAATGGCTCATTTTGCCGAATCATTTAAGCAATATACATGCAAAAGTTGAATAGATTATAAGTGTAAATTATTATAAAATAAAAAGTATATAATTTACTAGTGACTAAAGCTAAAATTTAAAACTTAAATGTTTACAAGTACTTCTAAATCTGAACACCGAGGTGATCAAATTAATTAACAAATATAAATAAACATCGAATATGTGTTAGCAATCTAATTAATTATCAAGTAAACAATTAAATGCAATGATAAGTCAATTAAAAATTACAATTTATATTAAGAGAAATTAGTTATGTTATTATTAATAATTCAATTAAATAACTATTAGAATTGTATTGACACATCATGATTTGATACCGAAACCATGTCGTTCCAATCAGAAATTGAACCGACAAAGCTTGAAATTTTAAACTTTGTTGATGAGTATTGTGTCACATCGACAATCAACACTCATTGGCATGCTGTGAGATGTATTAAGTTGAATTCAAGTAATGCTTATAATTTTTTGTTTGCATAAGAGTATTGAAACTAATGGGATAAAACTTAGTGGGCAAAAATCAAAGATGGCACCCCACTTTTCAATTAAAGTTAAATGTGTGCCCCATCTAACATGAACTTCCTAAATTACGCTTACCCATACTCTTTGGTAACTACTTGTTAGCTTCTACACGTTGTAGAAATTAGTAGGTAGCTGCTACACATTATAGAAGCTACATGCAATGTTGTTTTAACTAGATTATCACTCAGAGAAACAAAATCGAAATGATATAAAATCATTATTGCAAAAGCTAGCAACTAGCTTCTACACGTTGTAAAAGCTAGCAGATAGCTACTACATGTTGTAGAAGCTACATGCTAGCTTCTACATGCCCGATCATTATTAGATCATATTCATTTGAAATGTAATAAGTGTCATGGAGTCTCCATCGTTTGTTTTACTTATTGAAATATTATTTTAACTATGTTATCACTCAGGAAAGTAAAATCAAAATGATATAAAGTTATTGTTGTAGAAGCTAGTGACTAGCTTCACAACATGTAGAAGCTAATTGCTAACTTCTACACAGTCGAATGATAAAATAATGTAAGGCCATTTCCGGTAGTTCAAGTCAAATAGGATGTACATTTGATTTTAATTAGAAATGGGATGCCCATCTGACGAAAATGCAAATGATGGACACCCTTTTGATTTTTGTCCAAACTTAGTTAGACCTCGCTCTTAGGTATACAACATCTCCTCTGCTTCTTATTTTTTATTTCCTTTGTCTTTTCACTCCCAATTTGCCTCCGACCATACGTTAGTATATGGGTTCACCGGCATGGTACTGAAACCATGTCAATCCAATGAAAAACTTAAGCTTTGATGCCATTTGAGTCTAATATGCTTAGTTTGTTACTAGTCAGTTCTCCGGTTCTGCATGACCTACTATTTAATTGCAAAACTCCTTGGTATTTCTAAATAAGTTGTAAATATTTGTGGTTAAATGATGTCATTTCTTTTAGTATGCTAGGCTTTGGAGCATTTTTTTCTCCATGATACATGGACTATTAGTATATACTTGATGTACCTGTATCAGTCACTCAACGTTCCAACATTGACGCTCTGAGTCAGGCATCAGCATCATCATTGATCCTATGAAAAATATTTTTATAAACCGAGGCATTGGACAGATTCCTACCTATATTGGATATAGGGAGTCCAAATAATATATATTCTCCTTTTGTCTTTGACAGCTCGTGGCTGCTATTTGCAGGCAATATGTTACCGGGGGCAAGGTACATAGGCTTGACCATGAAAAGAGAGGACAAAGGGACTCTAAAGCTATTCCTGTACCTGATGCCAATGCTGAATTAACAACATCCCTGCAGGTTCTTTTACCTACTCTTGATGTTAATCATTCAACTGTTATTGTTCATAGCCAGTGTTATTTTACCGGATGCCACTTTCCTTCCTCCCAGATGCAAGTTATTGGATTTGGAATTTGGTTTTAGTTTCTCTATTCCATTGTCTTTCCTTTCCCTTTTCTGTTTTTTTTTTCCATTTCATGTAGGTATTGACTAGCAATTTCTCATTAAATTGTTTGTACTTCAATGGAATTGAGTTGCCTGAATTTAACTCACTAATTTGTCTGCTCTTTTATGGAGATCAAATCTTTCTTGAAATAGGTATTATTGATGCATAAAAACCTCCTTTTGAGTTTTGGTTATTGTTGTCATTCTTTTCCATAGGTTCTTTCATCTATTTTCAAGATGTAGACATGTTCATTCTTTCCTATGAGATTGTTTCTGCTGCCTCTGAGTGAGGTCTGTTTTCGTGAATATGCTCCTATAAATCGCCCAAGTATTGTAGATGTCATACATCATATATGGAGGAAAATTGTAGCATGTGTTTAGTGCAGGTTCCTGTGTGCTTTTCATGGGACCATATGAAAAATATACGTTTCTTAGTGGCGTTAGCTACTTGGCTTCACTTGATGTTAAATATGAAACTGCATGTAAAGATATAAATAATCATCTGATTGACTTAATAGACCCTTCTCGCTGGAACCCATTCTTTTAATAAAGGTTTGAAGGATTTTTTTGTGCCGGTCAACACAAGCAACACTTTTTGTCATTTGAGGGACCAAACTATGGAACAACCACCACGATGACTCCACCCATCGATGATGGCAAGGCTTCCACCAGGGTTTGTGACAACGGCAAAGAGTGGTGAAGCTTCCACGAGGCTTCATGAGGCTTACCAAGATGATCCCCACACAACATGGCTTCCTGAGATGGCCACAATGTGGCAAGGCTTCATCAAGATAATCCTGGCAACAAAGAAGCTTCTGTGAGGCTTCGAGCCTTCCTGAGATAGTCCCAATGTTGTGAGGCTTCAATAAGGTACACGATCCTTGTTCTCCTCCTTTGCTTCATTCTCCCCTTCACCGCCTTGTTCTCCCCTCCTTTACCTTGTTTTCCTTTTATTAGTGCTCGACACTGTCACCTGTCCTGAAACTTGGCACCAAACACCCTACATAGTCGGCATGTCTCATTCCAGACAGGGACTAAAACCTTGGCTGGGAAAGAGATTTCAAAGCTTGTTTCTACTCATCAAATGGTGATTTTGAAATCATAAAGAATTAATTACCTACTTTGTGATTTACCAAATATGGCTAATGTAAATTAACCTACAATCTCCCATCCAGCTACATGCTTAAGTTTGGTCCTCAGAGAGTCATATCTCTTGGTGCTTGGTCACAGCTCTGCATTCTTTACATAAGATTCAAACAATTGCTGTTTCTCTTGACTAGTTGGGTATGCCTACTAATTTTTCCATGAGGGATCACATGCCATGTCCTTCGTACATATTTAAGTCCTAATTTTGGTGCCCAAGTATGTGACATTACATATTACACAAGCTGAACTACCGAAATATGTTAGTTCTAGCTTTGGTGGCGAAGTTATTGAGGCTGCACCAGTACTTCCTTTCTTGCTTTTGTCAGTCATATCATCTTGATCTGTTGAGTGACGTTGGCTTAAGTGCCCACATTTCTGGAAGAAACTGATTCATATCCTTCCAAAATTAAGGCATTCAGATTTGGGATAAATCCTTCATGCTCATGTGCTTGGATTGGAAAGCATTCTTATTAGTTATTTAATCAGTTGATTAATCTGATCAGAAAAAGAACATTGAGAAATGTGCAAACGAGGCTCATACTTGATGTGAAAAATGTTGTTGTCTAAGTCTCATGGAGAGTGTCCAGCACTCAAGCAAGATCCATAACTGAAGTCGTATGGTAGCATTGTTGGAATCTTTCTGTAGATAAGGAAACAGGAATAGAGTACGCTTAATACATTCTTACATGTTAATTTCTAAATTTTAGTATGCCTATCTTATTAGAGATAGACTTCTTATACAAGTTTCAGTTAAATGGAATTCTCATTTATTTTTTTCTGATACCAGAAGAGACAAAGCCTGGCCCAAACCAGAAGCCGAAGTGAAAAGTTCAATCCAGGTCAGGAGCAAATAGCTTCTGGGTTTCCAATTGAACCACCTCGTGTAGCTCCAGTGCTGGAAGTAGCTGAAGAACCTCAGAATCAATTTTCTAATAGGTCCTTCCATTCAGGACCACTGGTTCATCGTAATCAATTGCCAAAAGCTTGGAAAAATGAGGAAGATCTGCCTAAGATTTTTGCTGTTGCAGATTTATCAGGGTTGCCACAACCAGCAACTGCGAGGAGGAAAGTTTTATCAGATGATGGTGATGATGATCTGATCACCCATTTAGGAGGTCCTCCAGCAGGTAGATTATCTGAATCTGGAAATGAATTTTCAAATTCTAGAAAGTGTGATCAGATTTATCATCAGAGAGTCGATGAGAGTAGCAACAAGACAGATCAACAAACTGTAAGTATCCAGTGGGCTTCTCTAAGTTCCAAGTATTTCATCTATTTCTATTCAAATTCCATTTTTAACAATGCAGTTCATTGGCATAGTATAATTGCTTTGCAAGTTGATAGTTGCTTTGTGAATTGATAGAATGGTAGAGTGTTTAAAAGGGCATTCCTTATTCTGTGTTCATTGTGTTTGTAATTATAGAATTAATGAAAGCTAGCTATTAAATATCTGATGCTTGGTGCTTTAAACTGCCAGATATCCATGTTCTTTCTTTTGCAATATCCAAATAGCTAGAGATCCAAGTTCCTTGGTCATTTATCATATATGTTTCAGATAACTATTGGTTTATTCTGACTGTTAGTTGTTTCTACCAAAATGATCTATTATTGTTTATTTTAACTATCACAGTTCTACTACTCAAATCAGGGAAACACCATTTTTTTGCTGGATATTCTCCATTCTAGATACTTGAGAGTTAGATGCATCATTAATCAAGGATAAAATGATATTAAACCTTTTATTATGAAGATCAAGGTTTCAGAAAGTGTATCCTGAGTCCTGAATATGCTGTGTCAACTCACTGTATATCGCCTATATAGTAATCCAGGAACATATGGGGTTAGTACTAAAAATATAAATTTATATTAGCAAAAATAACTAAGATATATACAATAAAGTATATAAATCAACATGTCCATTTTGTATGCTACCATCATCTTCAAGACTCGTTAGTCTCAACTACATGGGATTAGCCATCTCAACCCTTGTCCTCTATTTAACTCTATGCAAGGTCCAATTCATACTTCACATAGAAAAAGAAATATGTCAATCGTACAATGCAAAACACATGAATAAAATAATTAGTATTGATAACAATGTAAAATAGATTATATAACTAAGATACATAGTGTTTATTACTTGCAAAACAAATGCTTATGTTACATTTGAGTTATAAGCTAGCAAATTGAATAGCTTAGGATTTTAAGTAAATGCGATTTCATCCAAAACCATTTTATTTTTCCCACAAACTCCATAGGTAGCCTACATAGACCAAATGCGACTATGTGGCTGCTATATGACCAGGCTTGTGAACAGAGAATGTCACAAGAAAAAAATAAAGGTGATTGCCTTTATTTTAACTAGACATACACAACTGAAATGTCGGATAGTGGATCTTATATTATTAGATCAATTTATATATTTTTGTTCTTGACACTCACTCTTCTGCTGCGAGTGGATGTGATTGGTCCAAATTATCAATAAGATAATGTTTTTGTCACAATTAAGATTTGAACACTATGATAAAATTGATTAGACAACCATTTATTCCAAAAACTCTAGTGGTTAGGAAAATGATCAATTTCAGGTGAAATATAAAAACCCAACTTCGCTGGAACTACCTGTTCAACAGTGTATGACTATAAATAGCAATGTTCACAACTGATCTTGCTTATATGAAGATCGGCTGTAGTCTTTACTATATGCTATAAAATCCTACATGTTGGTTCATGAGATTTTCACTTCGAATTCTTTTGTTTGCTATGAGCACTACCTTGAAATATTTTGAAAAACAATCATCTGCAGCAGCAGGGTTATGGGCCAAAAGGAAACAAGATTCATTACTCTGGGCCGCTGCTGCGTCCATCTGGGAATGTTGATCAGATGCTCAAGGAACATGACCATCAAATTCAAGCGGTATTTAGACGCTCTCGAATCAACAAAACAAAGATTAGGAAAATTCAAGGTGATGGAAACCAGTTTGGAGCAAAGCCTAGCAACTTCATTCCCATGCCATTATACGCTTCCACTCGTGGCTCGTCCATTCCAGTTTTCACATCCAGCCGTGGAAATGAGTGATTGGTTAGCAAGTTGGAACACATCTATCTATTTTTTTTAAAAAAAATGGTTATGGATATTCTGTATCACTTTATTTTGGTGGATGGGGTTTGGTGATAGATGCCGATCCAAATAGTGAGGACGAATACGGCTTTATGATAACAATGTTGATGTAATATTGAGGTTAGATGATGTGTAATTTTCTTTATACTGCTCCAAGATGCAAGAAATGAGCGGTTGATTGAGTCGACGACCTGTTATAATGCAGCTCTTGTAAACTTTGAAAAATTCCAAATATTGGTTGTCGACATCGCCCACCACTGTACTCTGACCAAATACTGCTGTCGCACATCCGTTTATTTGCTCTAAAAGTAGAGGCTGCAGACTTTGCTATGGTTTATCATGTCAGTGCTGATGGATGTGAGGACGGATGAGTGTGTTAATTGGATATGTCAAAATTGGGTAAGATAATTATCTTGTTTACCTTGTTGATTCCTTATATTTTTGGTAATCGTCTAAAGCAATAAGTTCTAGGTTGACTTTTAACTCTTTTTTTTTGTTTTGTTTTGTTTTTGTTGACAGGAATAAGAGTACCAAGAACCCAGAGCAGCGTCAAGGTTGGATCTAACTTCAGATATATTTCCCTTCAGAGACGATGTCGCAGCGTTTAAATCAGGCTCTTAAGAATATCAAAATCTCCTTTGTTCTCAATCACTTTATATTGGAATAAATTTAGTTTCGTTTTACATGAATCTCTCTCTCAAAATTCTAGGTAACATAGAGACGTGATGAGGTACAAATCTGGATCGAGTGTTGTTTCTCAAGCTCTCCTACAAAGAGCCGCTCTTGGCTGAGGGGTTGTAGGTGCATCTGATGAGGCTGTATGCCCGTGCCCCCCTGCTGCAGTTCCACCTCATTGGTAGAACCATGTAGACGCAGTTCCACCTCATTGGTCCTCGCCAGATTCTTGGATGCCCCTGATATTGGTTTGAAATGGTGCAGTGCAAAATGACCAAAAATATCTTTAAAATGGTGTGAAAAAAAGGTTAAATTTACAAGTAAAATTATCAAAATACTCCAAAACTCATTAAAAAAATTAACCTTTTTTTATAAATACTCATACCTCATCTCACATTCAAATATGCTCTCAATTTAAATCTCTGTTGTCGATGCAAAATGTGATTATATTCATGCCAAGTGTCCCTCCTTACTGGTGCCAAGCCCCTTGATTACGTTCACGCCAAGCGCCCTTTATCAATTGATACAAGTCTGTCGCCTGGACTAACTCAACTACGTCATGGGACATTTAAATCTCTATTGTCTTTTACATAAAGGTGGAATTTGTCACTTTAGCAGCCCCACACGATCGGTCCCACGATCATCTATAAGGAGGTAAATCGAGAAATTGTAGTTGGTCACGACGCAGGAGGGTATTGCTTGACTTCGTCAGGATTCAAACTCTTGCCCTCTTCTGCAAGTTTGTTGCTTCGTAACTAACTCAACTATGTTCTGGGGGCTAAAATGATAAATCCTAGTTAGTCCCATTGACTATATCTAAAGATGATCGGTCCGGTCTCACAAAAGTGTCTAATTTTTTATTGTTTGGTGTGATATGGGGTAATAATTATTACTCAATACAAAAGACTCTATTAAATTATAAAATTTAATTTTATTTGTCATTTAAAAAATATTTAAAAGATTTATTACATTTTTAATTTTCAAATAAAAAAATTGGGTTAGCAGAGTCCTGGCTAGGCTTGGATCCCAAAACAATCCCAAATCCCGGCATGCCAGGCCAGCCCATTGAGTCCTCTTTTATCTCTCCGGTGCTAATGCCAAATAATAATAAAAATTTAAAAAAAATGGTTGGTTGGGAAAGCTAACATATTAGGTCAAACGACAAGCATGACAACTAAACCATTGAGAGGGCATAATACCTGATCCGATAGACATATTATTTAGATTGAAAAAGCTATGAACTCACAGATGTGGCATTCCATCCTCGTCATTTGCACTAAATTCATAGACAACCTCCATCTTCCAGATTCCTAATCGACTTAAACTATAGTGTGATTCATAATGATATATTATTCGAAAAATTATTTTCCTAACTATGTGTATTTTAACATAATATGAACTCGAATATAAGAAAGTAAAATAATAAGATATTTAATTTTATCAATATCTATAATAGAAAATAAATACAAAAGTTGAACGATGGACCTGATTGTAGTAGAAAAGTCATCGTCTCTTTTATGTGTTGTCCACAAATTCGGAAATCCTATGGAAGAAGAGGAAGAGCAAGGGGTTGGTCTTTCAAAGAAACTAAGTTGACGACGTCATAATCTCTCAACCGATGGGGAGTGAAGAGATTTGTCAAAATACCTAATCCAACAGCGACCATGTCCTATATACATGACTTAATCCGTTATCAATTCATTAATGATAAAGGTTCGAGTTAGCGTGGAGACATGTGTTGCCTTATCCCAAGTGTTGAAGTGCCTTATCCCAAGTGGTAAGCATGGAAATGTGTGTTGCCTAAGGTTCCGAGTTCGAGTCCTCTTAGCAACATGTATTTGTTGTCTGATGTGTTGTTTCAATTCGAGTCATCTTAGCAACATGTATTTGTTGGCTAAGACGCTATTTCGACAGTAGGCTCTTATCAACATAGTGGTACCGTACCTCCAAAAAATTTCTTAGGTAGTTTTTTGATATGGGGCCGTTTCGGCGATGGGGTCGATCACTATAAAAAGTTTACCCAATACAATTTAATCAAAGTGTCTTATCCTAAGTGGTAAGCATGGATACATGAGTTGTCTGAGGTTCCGAGTTCGAGTTCTCTTAGCAATATGTTTTTGTTGACTGAGGTATTGTTTCAATTCGAGTCATCTTAGCAACATGTATTTGTTGGCTGAGGTGTTGTTAAGCTCTTATCAACATAGTGGTACCGCCTCTAAAAAATCTCTTAGGGGGTTTTCTGATATGAGGTTGATCATATAAAAAATTTATCCAATATATTTTTTATAATTTTTAAATAACAATACTCTCTTCCGTCGTGACCAACTGTAGTTTCTCAATTTACCTCCTCACAGATGGTCGTGGGGCCGCTGGGGTGGTAGGTTCCACCTTTTGCAGAAGACTTAATCCATTATTAATTCATTAATGATAAAGGTTCAGGTTAGCGGGTTCTACACGTGTAAATCTTAGACATCCAATAACTTAAATCATCTATATTGGTTAGATTACTCAACAAATTTGATTTTCTTAATGATACATAGCCCATTAAATGGGACAAAATCCAACAATTTCTTACTTGAGTTATATGTGATTTGTATATGACATACGATTAAACCTTAGTTGACGTCAACAATAATGCCAAATTGTATCGATATAAAAAATCTCAAAAAATAATCTAATCCATTAACTCCATTGGTATATGACTAAAAAGGTCATAGTTATTAGAATATGACTGTAATAAGTCCTAAGTGATCACAATACCAATGTTATTAATGACATAAATCAAGATATGAATGTGTAGTATGGAAATTATATGAAATATAATCTATACATGTCAATTTTCCATATAGACCTACGTATACGGGCTCTACTTTAGCCTTCTTGTCATTCCCCCATATAGATATATCTTTCACCATCAAACAACAGTCGGCTCCTGAGACAACCTTGAATAGTGATACTTATGTAAGTAGTTGCATTGATATCTATCCATCAAGTATTATCAGGCACAATCGCTAAGTTAACTTCTTAACTGACAAAGTTAATAAGTTTACCTTCTAAGCACGTTAGTTGACGTATTTGGGGCAATCCTTTTTCATGTGACCCTTCTTTTTACAAAAGAAATAAGGAGAATCCTTATCTTGTTTCTTTTGCTCTTTATACCCATGAACCCTAGATTTTGCAATTTGTTTACCTTTGTTTTTATTATTAGTCCTCTTTCTTTTACTGCTCAAACCTTGATAAGTAGATGTAAAATGAGCACTTTTAAATGTATCTCGCTCCAGTCTCTGTCAGAGAGAATGAAGATAAAGATCTTTGTAGAGAGAGAGAGAGAATGGAGGAAAACTCAATAACAATTGTTATTAATCTACTTGATTGTATTGTCAAATGTCAACTACAAGGGCATATTTATACACATAA
>JBBMKF010271437.1:0-34331 GCA_037834155.1 Curcuma caesia
AAAACCATGTTCTGTTGCTCCTTTCGCTTATCCAACAAACTCCAACATTTAGTTGAATAGAATATATTTTTAATATAATATATATTAAAAATCATATACCTTGACTTAATTAATGGACGCCACCTCTGCATTAATCATGTCCTCCCTAATCAAATTAAAATACTAGGCATTCACATGCTAATGTATCAATCCATCATTTTTTATAGTTTGTATTATAAAAAAAAAACAATCTTCTTCTTCATCATCATCATCAAGAATGTGCAATGAATAGAGAAGCTTTTGGCGATTAGTTAACTCTATGGGATATGTATTTAGCACTAATTCATGTGATTTGGTCGGCTATGTAGGAATCAAGTGTGTCTAGAGAGTACATTAATAGGGCAATCAAAGAGTTGTTACTTGTGTTGGTGTTATATATTTCTAATTGTGATGGGGATAATAATTAATAAAGGATGTTGAGATGTTGTATATAAAGATGAATGCAATTGGATGAATAATATGGTAGAAGTTAAAGAGGATGTAGATGAATTAGTTGATTAAAGAAAACATAGCATGTGAGTCTTCTTGGTTCGTTAATTAATTAAGATTTCTAGGTTACGCAACAACTAGACAAGTTAACGATGGTTGAATTGTTTATGTTACTCAAAGCTACACAACTTTTGGACGAAGAGACAGAAAAGATTGGGGAGAGCAAGAACTCAATGTGTTCGTTCTATTTGTGGAGGATATTGTTAGAATCAATAATTTAGGATTGAAGCACATGATAATATCTATCATGAGAAATATATTTTCAGAGTAAATTTTTATAATTAATTTAACATTGGAGAGTTAGACTATGGTGAAACAAAACAAATGAAAATCATGGTGGAACTAAACAAAGACATGGAGTTGAACTAAATAAAAAAAAACTTGTTTGAATGAAAAGCACTTATTTGAACTAAATTATAAAAACATCTAATTGAAATACATGAATACACTTCTTGAATATTGGAATTGATCATTTTATTCACTATATCAAATTTCATGAGATTAGAATAATTGCCATGTAGTTAATATTATCCTTCGTTACTAGTAGTCTTGGCACTTTTGTATCAAAATAATAGAAAAAAATATATCAAAGTCAACATTGTCAATGAGACATCACTTGCAATTTGAGTATGATGAAGAATGGGAGTGGTTGCTATTTAACTATTGATAGATGGGGCCCAGCGACGATCCGGATCGTGTTGGACTCGGGTCCACTCGAGCCGGACCAAACTCGCCACGGATGGAATTGGGCCCGAGTCGGAACCATGCCCGACCCGGTCCTGCACGCCTCTAATCAGATCCGTCTGATCACGATGTTCCATCAACATCAGCCGTCGCCTCCTCGCTGTGGCCCTTTCTGCTTCTCCGAACGGCGTCGGTCGCGGTGCTCGCTCACCGGGCCCACACATCGGACGGCCTCTTTCTCCGCGCCCAAGCGGCGCGCTTTCCGTTGACGGACAGCGTAGCTCGAGTCACTACTCCTGCAACTTGGTCTGGGTCCAATCAGAAATCGGCAAGTGTGCTTTCCAAGGCTGCTCGCTGTATTGAACGCGCAGCGGATCCGTCGCCACCAGGAGGGGAGGGGGCCTACTCCTACTCGAATGGACAGCAATCGGCCTCAGATCACGACCGCGCAGGACCACTAGGGCGAAATGACATCCATGCCCCTGCCCGTTCCGGCGGAAATGTAGCCGGCTACCCTATCTTATTACCCTACTGCTACTAATCAAATACACCCCCATAACAAAACAATGGGTCCCACCGCTTTCGTAGACGATAGGCGAACTATCCCCGCGGGCAGCGTGCGAAAAGACGGGGCGGGCAGGGCCTTTCGAGGGTCTTTTGGTCATGGTATTTTATTTTTTTGGGTTCCCATCTTTACTAATTACGGCTCAATTTCGATATTATTATTATTATTATTATTATTATTAATATATAAAATGTGTAAAAAAGCGCAGCAGTTGCAGAACATGGCAGAAGCTAATTTGTAGATTCATAGATATTTATTATTGTAGCCAAAAAAAGGTATTTAATAGTCACTAGTGTAGAAAAGTAAAAGGAAAGGAGTATTAGCAATTATAATAATAATAATAATTTATAAGAAAAATAGAGGGGGCGGCACTTTATTACTTTTTTATGTTGCACGCATCCATGGGCGAAGAGGGAAACAAAGCAAGAAGAGAGCAGGAGAAAGACATGGATGAAGAAAGAGAGAGAGGGCGGGGGAAGGAACGGATGAAGGAAGCGAAGAGGAGAGAGTTCCCTTGACACCGTGAAATGGAGAGAGTAGATTTTGTTCAAGTGTAGAAAATCGTCTGTTTCAGCTGTCTGATTAGTTTCTTTGCCGCTGAGTCGAGACGAGGGAGAAGAATAGATCTGGTTTCTTGTATGAAGTGGTCTTAGATGAGGGGGTTTCCCTTTCATGGCCAGGGGAAAGGGGGCTCAGAAGCAGTGCAGAGAGAATTAGTGGGAAATAAGGCATTTTTCTGGGTGAATAAGAGGCGAAAGTTTGGGATCCAAGAGGGTGCGGAGCCAAGATCGGTGCTTGATCATAGAAGCCCCAGCCCTCCTGCCTCCACAGCCACACTGTCTTCTTCCCTGGGCGGCTCCGGCTCATCTGACACCGCCGGAGTGGCGGCGGTCTCCGACAGTCCCGCTAACAAATCGGTCCTCTCCGACACCGCCGCCGAAGTGGGCGGCGGTGCGAGCTGGAAGGAAGAATGGGCGGCCGAGCTGCAGCCCATACCGGCCGGCCTCGACGCGGCCTTCGATGTCGGCGGTGCAAAATGCGGCCTTGGAGTCGACGACTGGGAGACGATGCTGTCCGAGAATTCTGCAGTCTCCCCCGCCCGTGAGCAGACGTTTCTCGGGTGGATCATGGGCGACGTTGATGACCCTGCCTCAGCCCGTTTTAGGCAACAGCAGTTCCTCCCTCTGGGTCTGCCGGATTTCGATGGAAACAATGGTGGCTTGGGTTTGGGGGTTCTCGACCCGGGCAATGGTAGGATTGAAGACAAGGCGCCAATCTCAGTCTCCGCGGGCACTTCTGTAGTCCCCAACACTGTTGGTGGTGGCTTGCCGTTCATGAGCAGTAATAGCTGTGTATCGCCGCCCTCTGCCGGCTCTGTCATCAAGGGAACCACCATGATTCACCAACCCTCTAGTCATCTAATTTCGCAGTCTCTGCCTCCTCCAGGAAACTTCACGCCGTCGCTCTCTTTGCCACCAGGTATTTACCTCCCCGACACCGTGGATGAGAAACTGCAGTTATTTGGCACAGGCCTTCTCATAAACCAGCCACCAGCCACCCCGAGTCCGCCCTTCTTTCTCAGCGTAGGGCAGTCAGAGCATCCGCTGCCGCAACTCATCCTCCCTACGCAACCGAAGCGCCTACCGATGGAGGACGAATATATCACGAGACTCCCTTTTCTTGAATCTGGAGGCAGCTCGGATCTCTTTCCTCGGCGGCCATCATACCAGCAACCACTGCAAAATCCTGGATTTCCGATGCCTCAGCTCCAGCCAAGGTCAGTGAAGTCCAAGTTGTCAGTTTTCTGCGATGATGCAGCGACGCCTGCAGCCGCGCAGCAGCAGCAGCTGCAACAGGCATTGGTTGACCTGCTTATCGAAGCTGCTAAGATGGTCGAGGCTAAGAACTTCGTTGGCGCGCATGGGATATTGGCGCGGCTCAATCACCAGCTCCCCTCCCCATTGGGGAAGCCCCTTATCCGCTCTGCCTTTTACTTCAAGGAGGCACTGCAACGTATACTCTGTAACGGGCCTAGTCCTGTTCTCTCCTCCAATTCACCCTCCCATCATCATCAGAGCCTATTCTCCTTGTCGACGCAATTTGACGTTGTGCACAAGCTCTGTGCATACAAGACATTCTCTGAAGTCTCTCCAATCATCCAATTCTCCAACTTCACCTGCATTCAAGCCCTTCTTGAAGAACTCAGTAGCTCTGACCGAATCCATATTGTGGACTTCGACATTGGAGTTGGTGGACAATGGTCTTCTTTCATGCAGGAGCTAGCACAGCGACGCTGTTCTTCTTCAAACCCAGTGTTAATGCTAAAAATGTCAGTGCTTGTGTCTGATTACTCCCAGAACAACCTGGAGCTTCAGCTCGTCCGTGATAGCCTCTCTCATTTTGCAAATGACCTTAACATTCCGTTTGACTTTTACTTCCATAGCCTTGAATCATTTGATGCCTTGGAGCTACATGCCATTGAAGGCGAAACTATTGCTGTAAACCTTCCTATAGGAAGCTATGGGAAACTTTCCTTCCCGTCTATTCTCTACCTTGTCAAGCAGCTCTCCCCTAAGATTGTCATCTCAGTTGACCAAGGTTGTGATCGGAGTGAGTTGCCATTCTTGCAGCATTTTCTCCATGCTTTTCAGTCCTCTATGGTTCTTATGGATTCCATTGATGCATCTGGAACGAACCAAGATATGACAACCAAGATGGAGAAGTTCCTGCTTCAGCCAAGGATAGAGAGTTCTGTTCTTGGACGATACCATACTTCTGACAAGATACTTCCTTGGAGGACACTCTTTACCACCTCAGGTTTTATCCCTATTCAACTCAGCAATTTCTTGGAGACGCAGGCTGACTGCCTTTTAAAGAGAGTGCAGGTAAGAGGGTTTCATGTGGAGAAGCGTCAGGCTACACTTTACCTCTACTGGCAGCGCAGGGAGCTCATCTCAGTGTCAGCTTGGAGGTGCTGAAGATAGAACTACCTGGTTACTGGCATGCTATCCTTGTGTTTGATTCTTGAATATCTGTAGCAAAAGTTGGCAATTTAGGTAATTCCATCTCAGTTTTAGATATTGTCATAACTTAATCCTCTATAATGGTAACCGCTTTTATTATCTTAATATTGTCTCGCTGGTCATATCAGCTTATTTATGTCCATTAAATCTTGGTGGTTTTGCTTCAAGCTAAATGATATTGACAACTTGGACACTGCTGGAGTTTATGTTTTTATATCAACAGTGTGAATGGATATTTTTATGGTTTTGGCCTGACTGTTATAGTCATTATTTTTCTTGTGTTAATATGATTACATTTGTACCAGCTTCTAGGTCATATACTGTAGGCCTTTATTTACTACATAAGATCCTTTAGATTGAGTTTGTTGTGTGTTTGGAAGGTAGCTCATGATCATAATTATCTGCTCATGAATATATAAGAAAGTGAGTCTTAGGGAATGTTAACATCCCTTACCAGACTACTATGGTGGTGCAAGAGATCATCTATATGTTAATAGGGAGGAAGATAGCATCTAATTAAGCAAACCTACATGCAAGACAATCAAACTAGTAGAGCTATCATGATTCAGACCAGTTCAGGATTTGACAAATTACTTGTTAAGTCCTGTTATCTTACTTCCTTTTAGTATGCAGCTTGTGTGAAGAAATACAAGATATTTATAAAGTTAGGTTAGCATTATTAATGGTTACTGCAAAGTATGAAAAATATAACTTGTTTTAATGTATGATTATTTTTCCATTAACCTGAACCTTTGTTGCCAATTTGTTGGTGGAACTTCAAAGCAAGGTTAGTCAGAAAATATGGCAGGATTTTATCTGGCAGGAATTTAATTGCTCTAGTTATAAAGGTCACACTGCTTCAAAAACAACTGCACAAACATTTTAGTGGGATATAGTATCAAACAACCTAGCTTGATCAACATTTGAAGTGCTGACTTGTTTCATGATTGGGTTATAAATTCTTAGGAAACCAATATCAATACTACATTTGAGGTCTTGGCAGTTTACCTTAAAATATTCAGCCTGGTCATCGAGCTAGGTCTTCTTGGATGGATATGTAAAAGCAGAACTTATGAGCATCTAGAATGTGAATTCACTTGGAAGTGTTGGTTATTTTCCCTGTCTTGACGCTGGCTGACATCATAAATATGTTGTGTTAGATGACATGATGTTTGGCTCCCTGCGCTCCATAAAATAGGGGATCAAGTTGAGTAGAGTAATCAGCAGCAGTCTTGTCTACAGGGTTAGTATGCATCGGAATAATGAAAGAAACAAAACAAGACAAGAATAAAGAAATGACACTGTCGATTTTCATTTGATTTACAACCTCCCAAGGTTGCGACATCCAAGATTATGCAAGAAATGTCGTCACTAATGCTTTTCTCCTTTTCGGATATCTTTCAGAGACGGAGAAACCTCTTACAAATTCACGTAAGCACAAACACATATATAAAAGATATATAACTAAAATTGCATAATGAAGGTACACAACCAAAATGTTGATCGGTCTAGAAGCCTTGATTGCTATGCACTCCTCTTGGTGTTTCGCCAATCATAGAACTTTGAAAACACTTTTTGAGCATAGAATGGAGAGATTTGAGAGTAGATTGTTGTTCTGAGCCTTGAGCCTTCGTCTCCTTTTATATAGTTGGATCTAACTTTTTGGTTGACCTAAAAATCTTAGAGTTGGATTTGACTTTTCTGGTCAATCGAACATTGGTCAAGCTTGATCCAAAGACCGAGCCTTGGGCGATCTAGAGGTCGATCCTTGCGATTTCGTATTATCAAGTTTTTTCGGTCGACTAGAATGGATGATCGGTCGATCGAAACCTTCGGTCACTCAAACCAAGACCCAAACCCGACTCGGGCTCATCCGGTCGACCGGACTGATTGAGGTCCGGTTCGGGTCGGGTTAAGTATAGTTTACTCTGGACTCGGTCTGACTACTTCTGCTTGCGTCCAATTCGTCTGTCCTGCCTTGCTGTGGTTTTTGTTTAGCTCCAGCTTCTTGCAAAACACAAGACAACCATGTAAATAAGCCTAATCCTTTAGTTTACTTGACCTACTAGGCTTACTTGGTTCTTGCTCGGAGTTTACTCCTCCAAGACTTTTTGTACTACCTAGGGTTCACTCTTCTAGAGTTTTCCTTTGCTCAGAATTCACTTCTGAGTCTTCTTACTATCTAACGTTCATTCTCTTAGGATTTTGTTCTTTGTCAAACATTCAGTCATCCTTGATTTACTTAGGCTTTATCTTTGTTAGACATCTGGTTAACCTTGATCTGTCTGGACTTTACCCTTGTTAAGTATTTGACTATCCTTGACCTATTTGGATTTTTTCTTTACTAGTCATCTGGTGAACCTTGACATATCTGGACTTTCTCTTTGCTAGCTATCCGGTCAATCTTGACCTGACTAGATTTTCTCTTTGCCTAGGTCAACCCTGACCTATCAGGAATTCTCACTCAATTGTCAAACATCTGGTCAATTAGGCCAACATTGACTTACTTGGACTTCTCACTCATTTCCAAGCATCTAGTCAAATTTAACTTGTTTGGATTTTCTCACCAATTTAGTCAACCGTGACCAACTCATGTTGCTTGTCAAACATCAAAACTCTAGAGGTTGATTGCACCAACAAAACCAAATACTTATTGTCAAAGTAGATTTTTTTTTCTTGAATCTGGTATCTAATGGCTACAAAATGGGATTCTCATATGATGCAATGTCTGCTTCACTCTTCACAATCTGTAACAGATAAAGCCAAGGTACTGGATTCTAATAAAGCTAATTGTATGCTCAATATTAGTTTTGAGTTTGTAAAATAACGAGGTTAGGATAATTGGATTACCTATTGCCTTGGACAAATGCCCAATAAATATAAGAATGATATTCAAGAAATATAGAAATTCCTAGGTGTTACTACATTAGGATAGAAAGGTCAATTAGGAATAGAAATCCATACTCTAAATTACTAGGGATAGTTCCGACAATTGTTAATGCCCCTCAAATTGAATATGCTGGATGTAACTTCAGTTTGCTTCAATCAGCGCAGTTGATGATATCCTTCAGTTGGAGGAAGCAACATTTTAATAGGCACAGCAGCCATCTAGAACTTATAAGAGAAGAAAAGTATTAAACATAAGTTAGCTTGGAAATTCTTGTTGGAGATTATAATCCATCTAGAGCTTATCAAGAGAAGAAAAGTATTAAGCAGAAGTTAGCTTGGAAATTGTTGTTGGAGATTGTAATCCATCTGGAGCTTATTAAAAGAAGAAAAGTATTAAGCAGAAGTTAGCTTGGAAATTCTGGTTGGAGATTATAATTGACTTCATTCTCTGACTGGACGAGGAGCAACCAGTTGATAAACATTTAAGGTTCACAGCAACAAGATCAAAGATTCAAAGGAGATAGTATAGCCTTGAATCTTGCAATAGGTCTACTTTTTTTTCTAAGTTGGCACAGTGCTCTGGGTTATAAGTCCATGGACAAGATTTTGGTGGTGATGGTGATCCTACAAAATTTTGACAGTCTTGAATCACAAATATGGCGCTGGGGAGCAGAACAGTTGGGGAGATATCAAATGTTGGGATGATTGGCGAGGATTAAAGGTAGCAACTAGCAAGAGATTATATACTTGCAAGGGACATGGAAACACAACTCCAAGTGATGTGGTAGACCACTATAATCTCCCACTATGTGCCAAGGGTGCCGGCAACAATGGAGGAGGTAGGAAGCAGGTTGTTATTGATGCAGAAGACTAGGCTGTAATCAAAGACCTGGCCTTGATAGAAGGATGCAAAGCCTAGGTTGTTGGTGGGATATGGGCAAACAAATACCACTATTATTTGGAATGATCAAACCTCAGCCAAGTAATTTGATTGGAATTAACCAAATCTTGATTAATTAGAAAGATGTAATGCTGGATTATCCATTGCCAAAAGTTGAACTATGCTAACTTTGTCCTAACTTGTCCTTAACCATGCTCTCTTGATTCAATTGTACCATAATTTAGACTTGGCTTTAATCCTTAAGTTTTGTCATTGAGGTTAATTAAATCTTTTAGCCTAATTAGTAATGTTAATTAGATTGCGGATTAGTTTCTTTTTGTTTGGTTTGACTTAGATTATTAGTTGCTCTACCTTGAGATAGATTATGATCTATGTGTTGAATCTTGATCTTCTTCCATGATTTAGCTTAGGAATCCTTGACTAAAGTGTTTTTTGGATCCTATATATCTGAACCAAGATGAAATTTCATCTTGTGGCCTTATCCACTTACTTCGTATGCCCAATTGATATACTACACTAGATTGTTGAACTTGATATGAGTTAGCTGTAAAAATTCCATTCTTGACCTAATTCCTTGTCTTGTTCATTGATTTTGTTATTGGATTTGGAGTAGATTACTTGATTATTTTATAGATTATTATTTAAAGTTACACCTTGACCTTCACTCAGACCTACAACATAATGTATTTTGCCTATTTAATTAAGAATGCTATCAGAACCTTATGGTAAGCTGATATTATGATTAGTTTTAATGTGAGCTCTTGTAATTCATGGTCCGTGGTTATATTCATTCATCTTAATTCTTTTCCAGGTTCTTTTGCTAATAATAAAGTTATGCTTATATGTTTGATTTTATAAATACTTCTTAGATTTATCTTTTGGGAAAACAAGTTTCTGTTTAATTGCTTTTCATTGGACCCTCTTGGGATTTCTTGTTTGGGACCTTTCTTTCTTTGAGTTGTGCTGTGCTACTGGTATATATATATTTATCAATGGAGTATTGATGTCTGATTACTATATAAGCGTCTTATCGTTCTACCGTAATAGTAAATTTAATAGTTATAAACTCAGAGACCTCGTAGGTTGGTTGCAATGGTGCAAGAAGGTCCTAGGAAATAAAGATGAGTAAAAATTTAATTAAATTGATTGAATTTAAAATTTTAATTTATTTATTTTAAAATTTTAATTTTTTTGAAAAAAATTAAATAATGTAGTTCGGATTTAATTTTAAAAAATTTTATTTGATTAAATTAAAATAAAAAAATAATTTTTAAATTTTTAAATAAATAAATTTATAAAATTTTAATTAATTAATAAATTTTTTATAATATTTAAACTTTTTGATTATTTTGATTAATTTAATTAAAAATTAAATTAATTGATATTTTATCAGTTTGATTTATTTGATTTTTATTTAAAAATTTGATTGATTTAATTAATTTAAAAAATTTGATTTGATTTGATTTTAATTAATTTGATTCAATATTAATTGAATATTTAAGATCGGAGGATTCATTTCCTCTTTGGTTTAGTCGTATTTTTTCTTTTCTCTTCTTTTATCCTAAGGTATATATTTTTTATAGTAAATTTCTTTTTGTTTTATTCGAAGTCAGGTAAATAAAGCGGCATTAGAGTTATTTTTCAAACATAAAAAGACTCCCCTTTAATAATGAAATAAAAAGTATATTAAACACTTTATATTAAAAAAACATTCAAAAATATAATTGTAAATGAGTCAACCTTTGTCTTATTAAGCTTATTCAACGAGTCAAAGTCAAAACGATTGTTCAAAATTAATTAAGTTATTTTTTAAAAGATGTTATTAGATTATAAATTTAAATTTTTTTGATTCATTTAAAAAATTATATTTTTAAATTTATTAAGTTGATTAGTATCTTGGATATTATATATATATATATATATATATTAGGAAAGCATCGGGAACAATTGACGAAGATTTAATTCATTTAGAGTGATATTCGATAACTCTCTTTTAATAAGAATAATAATAATGATAATAATTTATCTTTGGTATCATTTATTTTTACGTATCCACTGATGCAGATGGATGAACAGCGAACCAAAGCAAGCAGTCCTAAAACTACGAGGAGAGCGGCGCAGGAAGCCAGAGAGAGAGAGAGAGAGAGAGAGAGAGGGGAGCACGGAATTGGAGACAGGGACGTGGGAAAGGCTCCTCTGCCGCTCCCACTGCCCCATCTCCCACAGCCTATCCAGTTGTGATATCATTAAGATATATGAAATAGATTATCTCAAAGTTGCAAAAGGTTAGAATCTGCCAATCTAGCGGTCCCACACGATCGGCCTCCCGATCATCTGTGGAGAGTATAAGAGAGAGGAGAGAGGAGAGAGGAGAGGGGAGGCAGACGGAAGAAATGGGTGGAGAATGGAGAAAGAATGAGCAGGAAAAAGACGTGAGCACGGCTCGTGAAATGAAGAGGGTAGCTAGCTAGTTTCTCAGATTATTTTCTTCTCTGTAGAATCGAGCTGCGAGGATTTATTGATCTGAAGTGTTGCATGAAGTGGTATAGATGAGGAGTTTGCCTTTCCATGGCCAGGGGAAACGGGGCTCAGAAGCTGCGGAGAGAGTGTTAGAGGGGAAGCAAGTTTTTTGGCGGGTGGATAAGAGAGCGGTGGAACCAAGATCGGTGCTTGATCACAGGAGCCCCAGCCCTCCCACCTCCACAGCCACACTGTCTTCTTCCCTGGGCGGCTCCGGCTCAACTGACACCGCCGGAGTGGCGGCGGTCTCTGGCGACCCCACCGACAAATGGGGCCTCTCTGACTCCGCCGCAGAGGAGCGCGGCGGTGCGTGCTGGAAGGAGGAATGGGCGGCCGAGCTGCAGGCCGTACCGTCTGGCCTCGACGCGGGCGGTGCAAAATGTGGCCTTGGAGTCGACGACTGGGAGACGATGCTATCCCAGGATTCCCTCGTCTCCCCCGTTCGCGAGCAGAGTTTTCTTGGTTGTATCGCGGGCGACGGCGACGACCCTGCCTCAGCCCGTTTTAAGCAGCATCTCCTCGCTCATGGTCTGCCGGATTTCGATGTAGATGATTGCGGCTTCGGATTGGGGATTCTCGACTCGGGCAACGGAAGTATTGAAGACGTTGGTGGTGGCTTTCCGTTCACGGGCAGTAACAGCTGGGTATCGCCGCCCTCTAACTGCATCGGCATCAAGGGCGCCACCGTTGATATCATCCCCCAAAACGATAGTCAGCTAATCTCGCCGCCTCTTCCACCGGCGGGCAACTTCTCCTCGCCGTTCTCTTTTCCACCGGGCATTTACTTACCGGAGCCCTTGGAGGACAAGCTGCAGCTATTTTCCTCAAGCTTTCTCTTAAACCAGCAACCAGCCACTCCGAATCCGTCCTTCTTTCTCAGAGTAGGGCAGGCAGAGCAGCAGCAGCTACCTCCCCTCCTCATCCCTATAGGGGACGAATATATGACGAAGCTCCCTTTTCTTGCAACTGGTGGTAGCTCGGGCCTCTTCCATCGGCGGCAACCGTACGAGAAGCAACAGCAACAGCAACATCCGGGATTGTCTCCGCAGCAGCTCCAGCAAAGACCAGTGACACCCAAATTGCCAATTTTCGGCGATGATGCGACAACAACTGTAGCGG
Organism: Curcuma caesia; assembly: GCA_037834155.1. Classification (NCBI taxonomy): domain Eukaryota; kingdom Viridiplantae; phylum Streptophyta; class Magnoliopsida; order Zingiberales; family Zingiberaceae; genus Curcuma; species Curcuma caesia. The sequence goes on from JBBMKF010271437.1 coordinate 12,230, forward strand.
CGCAGCAGAAGCAGCTACAACAGGCACTGGTCGACCAGCTTACGGAAGCTGCAAAGATGGTCGAGGCTAGGAATTTCGCTATTGCGCACGGGATATTGGCGCGGCTCAATCACCAGCTCCCCTCGCCAGTGGGGAAGTCCCTTATCCGCTCTGCCTTCTACTTCAAGGAGGCACTGCAGCATATACTCTGTAACAGCCCTAGTCCTGATCTTTCTTGCAATTTGTCCTCACACCATCAGAAGAGCCCATTGTCTACTTACCTGTCGGCGCAATTTGACATTGTGCACAAGCTCAGTGCCTATAAGGCATTCTCTGAGGTCTCTCCCATCGTCAAATTCTCCAACTTCACCTGCGTTCAAGCCCTCCTGGAAGAGCTCAGTAGCTCTGACCGCATCCACATTGTGGACTTCGACATTGGAGTTGGCGGACAATGGTCTTCATTCATGCAGGAGTTAGCACAGCGATGCCTCTCTTCTGCAAATCCACTGCGAATGCTGAAAATAACAGTGCTTGTGCCTAATTACTCCCAGGACAACCTTGAACTCCACCTAGTTCGTGACAATCTCACCCATTTTGCGAGTGATCTTAATATACCCTTTGAATTCTACTTCCAAAGCCTGGAATCATTTGATGCCTTGGGGCTCCATGTTACTGGAGGCGAAACTATTGCTGTAAACCTCCCTGTGGGCTCTGGAAGCCTTCCCTTAACGTCCATCCTTTGCCTTGTCAAGAAGCTTTCTCCGAAGATTGTTGTCTCAGTTGACCAAGGTTGCAATCGGAATGACTTGCCATTCTGGCAGCATTTCCTCCATACTTTTCAATCCACCATAGCGCTCATGGATTCCATTGATGCATCTGGGACTAACCAAGATATGACAGCCAAGATGGAGAAGTTCCTGCTTCAGCCAAGGATAGAAAGTTCTGTTCTTCGGCGATACCTTGCTCCTGACAAGATACTTCCCTGGAGAACAATATTTACCACCTCAGGTTTTATCCCTATTCAACTCAGCAATTTCATGGAGACGCAAGCTGACTGCCTTTTGAAGAGAGTGCAGGTGAGAGGGTTTCATGTGGAGAAGCGTCAGGCTACACTTTACCTCTACTGGCAGCGCAAGGAACTCATCTCAGTGTCTGCCTGGAGATGCTGAAGGTATAACTACCTGGTTACAGCCATGTTATCCTTGTGTCTGATTCTTGAATATCTGTAGCAAAAGTTGGCAATTTAGGTAACTCCCTCTTGGTTTTAGATGTTTTCGTTACTGTTGTCTAGTTTGTTATATCATCACCTTTTGTTTATGTTCATGTAATCATAGATGTATTTGCTTTAAGCAAAATGACATTGGAGCATTGGATCTGTTGGAGATACATGTGTTTGTTTCTACCATGTCAATGGGTTTTCTAATGATCATGGCTTAACAATTAGCCGTATTCTTTTGTTTGTGCTGATAATATGATTACATTTGGACTTGCTTCTAGGTCATCTTCTCTTTACATCATGTCTCGCATAGGATCTATAAGACAATCTGTTGTGTGTTTTCAAGTTTAATCAACATTGAAATTTACTGTTCATGAATATGAATTGTGTGTTAGATGACTTTAATTAACTTATCAGACTAATATGCTGGTGTATAGTATCTGCTATATACCAATAAAAGAAATTAGATAACAGTTATGATCATGCATGCTACCTGAAAGATGAAAACTCTTAGAGCTATCAAGATTAGGAACCAATCCATGATTTGTGCAATTATTATTTTTGATCATCAAGTTATCTGCTATATTATTAGTTAATGGCTTAACTTGAAGAAATGCAAAGATTTGGTTAAATATTGTCCCTAAAGCAAGTTAGGTTCCTTTGAATTATTGTCCATAAAGCATGGCAAGTTCATTGAGAATGTGTTTCTTCAAACAATCTTAATTGAAGGCCTTTGTCATTGGCTATTTTTTAAGTTTTCATTTCCTTTAACTGATCATTCTTGGAGGTTCTTCCAGGTCCAATTTTATACTAAACATTGAACTACCACTATTCATTTGATATGCTTATCACTTTTCCTCGAAACATATAACGATTCTTTCCTTCTCTCTGTTTGAAGCTAAGTTCATAAGAAAAGAGGTGGTGAGATTGTGCTAGCTAGACTCATCAGATTTAACTTCTCCCAGAATGAAGTTCAAAATAGTTTTTGTGTTGGTCAATCCACTCATGTTTCTAAAGACCTAAAGTTTTCTTGGCACTTTTCTAATGATTGGTGCATTGATTGGTAAATTGTCGACAGGTGAACTTATGAAATTTGTCTATGGAGTTGTGAATGTAAATTCTAATTTGTTGCAAATTTTACTGGTGTTTTTTTTTAAAACTTTCACTGATCTACAGGAAGCCCGTGTGAGTTGATTTTGACAGCTCGTGGCATTGCTGCATTCCCACCAAATGAAGTTCTTTTTGGTATCATCTCCTGTATGCTTTTCAGACCCAAAAAGAAAGAACAATTTTCACTTTAAGCTACAATGGCATGATCACCATGGCGAGGGCTTCCTAGTTGAGAACTTTTAATTTCATTCTTGAACATGGAATTCATTCTGGCTTTGGCTCACTAAATTTGCCTCAAAGTTCAGTTTTTTCTTTCTACTCGATCGATACTGCCCTCGGAAGAATAATAAAGAGGATCAGAGTTCAAATTTCAAATGGAATGAATATTCTGAAATTCGTCTACTTTCAGGATTAATCGGATGAAAACGCTATTATCTTTAATTAAATTAATCTTTGAATTGTCCCAAAGCTGCCAGTGACTCTGGTATCATCAGCATGCTGCCACCAAAGATGAGACTATCAAGTAAGCAGCTCCAACATTGACCAGTGTCTCCCATTAACTGAGACAGACATACATGGGTCGATGTCACTGTAGAGAATGTGATACTCTTCTCAACTTTTGTCCCTTTCAAGCATATTGACAAAGTTCTTCAACAAGAGGTTAGTGAATCATCCTGCAAGCTTGTCAGTGAAATGTGATGTTGCATACACAAATTCTAATGTACTTTTTCTTCTTCCCCCCCTGGAACATTTGTCTACAACTTTATCATTGTTTGATCTAAACAATGAGAACTCATTCATGGTCAGACCAGACCAGACCATTGGTGGAGCTGAATTATTACTTTCTCTTCTTGATCTTTCACATGCTCCTTATCTTCCATTACTGAAACATCTGGTCTGAAAAATTATTTCTGAGCAATTTCTTATGTGGCATGGAGTTTGAAGCCTTGTCTTACAACAATGGGTTTTGTCAGTGATGGACAGGTTGGCAAGGGCAGGTTGCTACTAAGGCCAATGGACTGGGTTGAGTTTAGGGTTGGAGAAAGGCCCCAAAGATGGTGACGGCACACTGCTGGAAGTCACTTTCGTGTTCAGAAAACAAAAGCAGAGCGCAGTGTGTCCTGATGGTTACAAGCATCAATGTCCATGTCCCATGCATTAAGACCTACCCTCCAAGGAGCCTTCTGGATGAAGCCACAGCCTTGTGCATGGATGTGTTTACTTCGAATCTCATGATTTTAGCCAAAATGGCATGCCCTTTAAAGCAAGCTCAAATTGTTAACTCAAATTCAATGAAGGATAGTAAAATCCCTTGAATTGCCAAAAATCATGGAGAATTCTTTTTCTTCACATGTTTTCAAGACTCGACAGACTTAAACTAACCTAGTGAGTATTTGAGGTCCAAGTTAAATAGGTTTCATCCTTTCTTTTGTAGATGCCTTGCCTTTACTCCTCCTCACTTAGTGTTTTCTTTATGCTCTGATGATCAAAGTGCGTAGAGCCAACGCTTCACTTCCTTTTCCACTCATGCAATCACAATAACAATATCAGATAGAAGTTGGCGAGCAGTAGAACTCATGGTGTGTGGCTCTCTCTTTGTGGAGCCTCCTTGGCACTTGCACTGCCACAAATGGCTGATGGTGGAACAAACAGAGAGGTGATTTGTATTGTAAATGTTGCTAGTGAAAGCATGGTCCCATGAACTTGGAAGATTCATACACTGAGTTGGGCCATTTGAGCTTCCAATCACATCTTGTCAACTTCACTTTCCTCTCTTTTGATTCCTTCCTTTCTCATTATTTCTTGACAAAAGTGAGTCAACTCCCATCACCACCCATGTCTCTTTCATGTGGATGGTGGTGATTTTTTTTTTTGTGCATCTTCATCTTGTTCTTCCTTCAATGCTTTGCTAGGTGTTGCTTCATGTACAATTTATGGCCAATATTTAGGGTGGTCCGCGGTGTGACTCTTTGGCTTGCTCGCTCGCTTTCTGTTTGTATGTTTTGAGATGCAAGTTGTGAAGGTCGACTAGCTTGGATTGAGACAGATAAGAATTATGATAATATTGTAGTCTAGCCTTAACCTACTCCATATCTTTGTTTGAGTTCGACTTGGCAAATAATTCAAATTAGTCTTTCGCGTCAATGACTATTATACTACCCCTTCGGTTCATCGACATCATACGAATCATCCAATTAGCCATTATTACATGTGCATTCGTGTATGGGGAATCATATTCTTGCTATTTGAAATAGCAAAAAGAGTGGAGCACAATCAATGATTTGGATGAGTTAAAAGCATATGAACTTTATATGGCTAGCTCGCCATGAGTGGAAGAACTCGATTCCTTGCCATCAAAAGCGAAAATGCCTTAGCCAATTGATGCAAACTAAGGTTATATCATGTCGTTTTGTTCTTTTTTGCCCACACAATCCGAATGATAAAACTTCCAATTCTAAGATCTTGTCTAACGACGTGTTTCATGAAAATTAGTAAATTAGAGAAAAGTTATTCCCATAAGCATGCACGAGGCACACTTACTTACAATAAAATTAATGAAAACCTAAAAGTAAAAACTATCCATGAAGACCAAGGTGCCAAAGATTTTGTTCTCCTCATCGTCATCCTTTAGAACTTTAGAGATGCTTGAAATATCCAACAAGCTTTGCCTGCCCTACATGGCTTGTACCTTTAAAAAGGTGGGGAATATCTTTTGTGTATGTGTTTCATCGAGTAGTGTAAGATTTGCCGTGAGGCACTTGGCCATCGAAAAGCAAGGACACATGGAGATGCTTTTGTACTTGTGGGAGAAGGTTCGTGTGAAGGACTAAAAATTAAGAACACACTTTGATTTCTTAGTAATGGAAAATTAGGCGATCATGACCTAACTATAAATTTGATAGCTAATTTAACCGATCGAGTTCGATCGATGCATTATTGAGATTCTTGTGGAAGACTACTGTTTGCATATCTTCTAGTGATTATGGTTTATTTTAATATTCATAGTTACATCTACTAATGAGTGAATCAGGGGTGGGGTTGCATCTATGCTTGTCCATGCGTCGGATCTCGTAACTAGTTCAACGGATCGGTTATCTGATGATTCAGATTGTCGGGTTAGGGATCCATTTAACCGTTGAACTGATTTGATGGATTTTTTTATATAGATGAAAATTTGTTAAAAAAAATTTAGTTGTCGAAATTCGAATTTAGCTCTCTCGAATGAAAAGTAAGTATCCTAACCAATTAGATTATAACCATTAATATCTTTATGTGCTAATTAATTATTTAATAACTAATTAATAATTTTATTTTACTATATTATTATTTTTAATAGTTGGAAGAAGAATAAGAGAATAAATAATTTTTCTAACAATTTATTTATACTAATATGATTTAAAAATTAAAAGAAAAGAATAAAAGTAATTCAGCTCATTAGGAAGAAAGAAGTCTTTTATCTTTTTTTAATGATTAATTATTTTTTTATCAATAGTCATAATCTAATATACATCAATAAAGATCACAATGTCCAATTTATCGATAATAAACACAAACAAATTTTAACACCCAAAACATAAAAAATATTGATGATAACACTTCTAAAATTCAAGATACTCATTTAAAATCGTCATAAGAAGGCAATTTAAAAAAGTACAAGTCATTCTTACATGATTATGCATCCATCATCACTCAACACAATTTCAATAACAAGCACCTTCCCTTGTTTTCAATTTTTTAGAACCACACCACATGGGAGAATCCAAAAGCACGCATTCGTTTAATGGTTTATTAAACGAATGCTTGTGTAACAAGCTCTAAAAAGAAGCAACAGCAAAAACAAACAATGGATCAATAGACCTAGTAAATGTTATGTAGATTGATGATTGTTACGCTATCATAATGAAAATTATCCATGTGAAACAACAATATCCTTTCTAAGTTGAGAGCGAAAACCGGAAACGAGACGTAGTACTGAGATTACACACACCCACATAAAGTTTAGCAAACGGAGTGGCCGCGAAACAAATACAAACAGAACCCATGAGTAAGCACCTAACGAAATTAATTGGTCAAATCAATGTGTCCACAGAACAGCTGCAAGAACTGGTCACTTCTTGAACATGTAGCCCAGAACAACTCCGAGCAAGGCAATAATGATCACAAACATCAAGGAGAAGCCGCCTTGTTGCTTGCTCACTTCTCGCCTCACAAGTTCCTGCATAGATCCAACACAGGCAAAAGTTGACTTTGGAGTTTTGGAGAGTTTAAACTTGATTAGCTAACACAATTTAGTGAACTTCCACAGATATATTCATGCGGCCACAAGTATTTTGCTGCCTGCTAAAATGCAACCTCCAGAACTGATGACAAAGTCCTTACAAGAAAGAGGCTGTTTAAGTATCATATTAGCTTGGCATGAAGAAGAACACGCAGGAATACTGAGGAAATTAAAATAAAAACATACCACATGACAAGACAAACAGTGTCCTTTCATTGCATATGTTCTTTTTTCATACATTCTTTAAAATACTAACAGCTGATCATGTTTCCCATTCCTAGAGTACGTTTCTCACTGTAGAAATGAAAAAATAAACAATATTTTGCCCTAAAACAGAGTTGATTTCTTAACAATGAATGTCATCGTCTATTCAAAACATACTTTTGGCGACACATGAATAGGTGGCATTGGGCATAAAGGGAAGAGATGAGATTATAAAAGTCTGTTGTTGAAATACTTCAGAGCAACTGCAGGGGATTTTGTTTCTATATTCATACAAGAGCTGGAACACTGACAGATTCTGTTTAATCCACATGTTTATAATCACCGAACAGATGGCATTAGGGCAAAAAGGAATACTTTAATGCAACAGCAGGAAATTTTGTTTCTATGTTCGTTAAAAAACTGGAATACTCTGACAGATTCTGTTTATTCCATCAGTTGATAGTAGCAGAGCTTTTTTTAAAAATTATTTTTATCAGTATTCAATCTGGTCCAAGGAAAGTCAAGGTTTCGACTAGCTCCATAACAAACCAAAGTTCACATTGTAAGCAAGCCCTGGATCTCTAACTGAAAATCTTAGTAGAAGAAAAACTCCAGGATGCCATTGGCTTTCAGCATAAACAAAATGAAGTGAGATAAATAAAGAAATATACATTATTATACAACTCTATAGTGGTAAGCATCGCAACTTGGAACAAGCAATATGCAGATGCAACAAAGTACGCAGGTGGACAATCAGCACATAAAACCAGCAAGAGAAATCTTGGGCTCCTAAAACTTGAATCATAAAAGATGAGACTAGTTTAAGAAGATAAGGTCCTCAAACTATTACAGCAACTATTAACAAGCCTATTAAAAAATCCAAGCAGAAAAATTATTTTCTTGTAATTAAATATAAACAAAAGGACAGGTTTTGAAGATTGATAAATTTGTAGAATGAGAACTTGAATTGGCATATAACATGGTTTAAATTTCGAGCCGTATCAGAGTTTCAATTTATAATCGGAACAATATGATTTCGATACCGTATTATGAATATGATTTCGGTATTTTTTAATATAAAATATATTAATTTAAAATAAAATTTTTAACCTAAATATTAAAAATAAAAAATACAAAATACAAAAATAAAATATAAAATAAAATCTTTTTTTTTTAAATGCAGATTGTGGCGCTCCCGCGAGCCCACGGAGGTCGCTTGGAATACCCGTGATGCCGATGTTGGTACCAATGTCGGACAGCAAGTGGAATGACAAATTTCGCTCATTTCACCCGACATTATACAAAATTTTAAACCTTGACATATAATAGTTAAAATTGAACCATATAAATAAAATCATAGCAAGCTCAAGCATATAAGAAGTTCAATAACAATCTAGAAAATAATTGTATTTATCGTATTGCTAAATATAGAGTAAGGGACTAGAGAGAATTAGGTGGTGTTAAATGTGTATAAGTTAATGATCAAAAGATTCTCATTGATCATAAAGCAATTGAGGAAAGATGGAAAAATTATTCTACAAATTATTAAATGATCATTCTTAAGAAAATTAATTTTGGAAAATGAAAATTTTGCAAGGGACAAAGGAAAAAAAATACTACCAATTCATAAGAATAATAGTGACATATAATGTATTAGTGATAAGAGATAAAGGGTTATTGAGAGAAGAATATGAGATGAAATAAAATTTTCTACAAAATTTGTTCTTACCTACGCAATCAAGAATATGAGATGAAAAGTTTTGTTAGTTTATAGATGATCATTGTGGTGAGTTTAGAACATGAATGTATATTTAATGTTTATACCAACTTTGATACTTAGATTCTTTATCTAGCCCCTCCTCGGACACTAACATTTCAAGTGGACACTTAATGTTCCTTTCCCTTCACATATTAAAAGTTCTAGAAATAATTGTATGAAAATTTGATCCACACAAATGTATGGTACATATCTAAGTTAGAGTAACATAGTATACCAATGTGATAAAGGATATGTATGATAATGTAGTTTAGGTGTGTTTGGTAAAATGGAATGAAATTGAAATAGAATGAAGGAAATGATACATTCCATTGTTTGGTTGATTCATCTTTTTTTCGACCAATTTACCCCTTTGGTCTATCTAATTTTTTAATCTACCAGTCACTTTGACACACTCAATTTGTATGCACAACATTCAAACTCTATCAGTTCCCTCAGCTTGCCCAACTCATCATGGCCTCATAGTCCCACCAACTCATTCCACCTGATTCACTCATTTTATTTATCTCCATTTTAATTTTAAAATAATAACTTAATCAATACTATTACATTTAATAGAGGTGAATGAAGTTTTCCGCTTCTTGATCTATGAAATAAATGAATAAAATTACCCATTTCTTTAAAATGGATGGTTCCACCTCAAACTGTCCGTCCAAATATTATAATGGAATCATAAAGGGAATGAGAATTCCCATACAATTTGATATCATTCTACCATGAAAATCTTAGAGCCACTAAGCGTAACAATGTAACATTTGAAATTTCACAAACAATAGTCCTTATCATTTTATAATACCAGATGAAATTATAGGTCATATTAAAGAAAGATTTCCTTAATATATCAACCAGAAGGTAGTAATGTAAATAGATTAAACTCGAAATATGAATTGTGGAAAAAACCATTAGAAACTAAAGATTTAAGCAAAACTATAACAGACATGTAAAATTTAGTTTGGTTAAGATGAATGAATATGAGATTCCAATAAGATAGGGATATCACAGATCTATTATTCATCAAGAATTTGATATTAAGAAAGACATAATTGATAGAATAAAGAGTGCGCAGTTAAAATCATTTAAAATCATGAGAAGCCTCTAGAGTTTTATTTGGTCATCATGTGCCTTCTTATACAGAGAAAAATTACAAGAATGTGATGTGATCCATTGTATTCAAGATGACCAATAGGCTTTATTGTACAAGTTTTGATTAGGATTACATATGTGAGGATAAGGAGATGCTGAAGAAAACTCTAGTGAAGATAATTTTAAAAATGATTTACGAGACTTGAATACCACTAGTTATATGTTCTTGCATAGAGTAAATCCATGTAGCTGATCCTAAAGAGTTGAGATTAATGGCTAGATGATTATACTGCATAGCACCTTGCAACAGTTTGTAATATGATAATATGCATATTAACATGAGAAAGAATCTCGGAACATGGTTAACCATGCAGAGACTTACCAATTCCTGTCGAAGTTTCTTGTTCTGTTCAATAGCAGAAATCTTCTCCTCTGTCAACTTTGTAAGTAGAGCAATATTCTGGATGAAATAAATCAGAAAAATATAAATGCAAAGACGAGAAGCACTTACAACATCACATTAGGAATCGTGAACTGAAGAGCCAAAAAAGTGTTAATGAGGAGATGAAATTATGCACTCATAAGTATAATCTCAACACAACACTAGATACTTTAAGGCAATATGTTTAAAAACCAAAAGAAAGCAAAAAACTGGAGACACAATGAACATTTTCTATGCACTCAAGTTGTAATATGTCACAACCTGGTTATTTATATATTCAAAATATCAATTAAATTGTTAGGGTAGTGAACTTGCTCATGTGGTAGCAGCCTATTGCAACTAATGATCAATCAAGTCCACAAAATTTATCTACCCAGCTTTTAAAAAATGTCTTTTTGAGTTAGTCTAGTATATAGGGAATGAACATTAATCATCTAATTGAGTTCAGAATGTTGGAAACCAAATGAAAATAATGAACTCTTTACCTAGGAGTTACTGAGGTAAAAGTATCAATAAATTAACTTGACCAAGTAAATCAAACATCAAATTTCAATATAATATAATCATTCAAGGATATGATATATGAAGAAAAGTTTTGGAAGATGCACATATGATTTGAAATCTCATATTGTATCGGGCAGCACAGTCGAAACATTTTGTTTCGATAAATTACCAAACCTTGACACCACTCACATGCAATGTCGCTTGTGTCATTATGTCTATCATGTTGATAAATATTTTGTCATGCCAACACTCGATACCGCATGACATGCTATAACATAGGTCAAAATTAACTGTGATAATATTTTTCATCGCTTGTGTCCATATAAAATAATGTTAAAACTATACCATTTTAGATGGAATACAAAGCCTAAACTTAAGTATATAGTTGTTTTGTTTTCTTCTTTTTCTTTTTCATCTCATTCCTCCTTCCATCTCTAATTTGCCACTGATACTATGTATCAGAATATTGGCACATATCAAACACCAAAATTCTAACATGGCTCAAAATTTTGAACCTTAGATACACATAGGAAAAATAGTACACCAGGGTGACAATAACTAGCAACTTAGCATCTGTCACTAGGAGTAAAGCAAGATTGCCTTGGACTCGTAAGGGAAAAAAAATCCATATCTTATCAGAAGAGGATAAAGAGAAAGAATTGTATTTGGAATCAAACGATATTATATTCTAAACAAGTTGCAAGTATAAAGTGTCTTTGTCCGACTCATATAAAATTGATCTAACTCTCGTAAAATAAATAAATTTTCTTAGTATACGGAGGTTCAGACAAATTCCTAAAATTGGTTTGTAAATGAATTTCTAATAACTTATTTTCTGAAGGTTCAAATGAATTCCAAAATTCGTTTGCCAACGAATTCTAATATCTTAGTAGGTTCAGGAATTCTAACCCTCCTAATATAACTAAGACTAAGTCAAATGCATCACTTCTCACTTTCTTCAATGGTGATGTGGAGCCTGTGTTGTTGGTCATGCTAGAGAAGCACACAACAAATAACAAGTACACTTGCACAGACTTTGGTTCCACCATGCCTTCTCCTAATGATCATTGCAGCATAAAACAATTATACACAAGACAATCCAAATGGAAGAACTCACCCACTAGGCCATCATTCAAATGATTGTATTATCATGGTTGTTTGTATTGAACAATGCAGCCATAAGCTTTAAGTCAAATTGTTTATATGTCGGCAATCCTAAAAAAAAAAGAGGCAAGTTCACTAGCCATTGCAGGGCATATAAGGATACAAAAACATACTCTTCATCAGCTAATCAATTTGTGGAGAGCTAGTTGTAATGGCTTTGTTGAATCAATGAGACAATTGCTTAGAGTGAATGTACGGCTTCAATATTTCTCTGCTTTAGCAGTTTGATCAGCAAACCACCGAAAAACATAGAGTTTCAAGGGGCAGGGCTAACAATATCTATGCAAGGTAGGGAGAAATATTTTGAAGATATAAGTTGTAGAAGGATCCATGGAATTCAGGAAGTAAGAAAAAAGGATAATAAATGGGTGGTTATCAAACATCTGCAGAGGCAAATAAGAATGTTGGCAGCAAAGGTGAAGTTACTTGCAGTGATGCTCCATGGACACGTGCAAGGTGTTCATCACCATTCCTGATGTGTGAAGGCACTTAAAACACTGCTATTAGGATGTGCAAAAGAGTCAGAAAACATGTTTGAAATAACCAACGTGTGAGAGATTTGTATCTGGTGTGCCTTATATTATGTGGATTACTTAGATTCTTTCCATGTAAGAGGTTTTTACATGGAGTTATCTATGGCTAAGAACTAATATGTTACGTTGTGCAATAAATGAAAATCTTTTATGCGGATTCATAAGTTGATTGATTTGAAATATTACATGCAAAATGAAAATTTATTCATTGTATTACAAACTTAATGATGTTATGCATCATTAACATAATTCACTTCATTTTTTAAAATATGGAGGGTATATGTATTTTCCGAAACAGACCTCTGTAAATATGTTTTTGAAAACATTTGTTTATACCAACTTAACGGCAGGAGAATGTTCTCATTCCTCGACCACTGTGCTAAATACCATTTCATTGGAAAGCAAGAGGCAATACTGAGTTAACCTAATGATAGAGAACAGCCTGTCACATCATTGAGAATAAACTAGAAGATGGCATCATATCGTAACTAGAGCCATGTATTATCAAATTCAAAAGGTAGGCCAACACTATAGAGTTTGTGGTTTCTCTCGCTCAGTTGATTTTTTATTAAATTAAAGGTTCTTATAAAAAGCCAAAGAGAAGCAGTGTCATGGCTTATAGCTCTTTACTCAGTACGCAACAATAAACTTACAATCTAAATTTTTAAAGGGAGGACTTGGGGGGCCTAATACCACATGTCAATCTAAGGTTGGGGGAATTAAGCAAACTAATGGCATCATAAGCATGAAGATCGACCCAAGGAGACAAGGAATGCAGTTGAACAACGTTAGCTATAATAACAATGTCAAATCCATCATAATTAAGGGATAATAAGCAATGTTCCTTGGAGACTTGGGTTATCATGGCTGTACTAAAGAACATTGAAAATCCTCTGAATTTCAGGAGGAGAGCTATGGATCTAGAGGGACAAGTTGCATAAGGATGCTTTGAACTTGGTCTGTAGAGGAGATATGAGCTACTACTTGCCAAGGATGGGTAAATGGTTTAAGAAAAGAAGCTTGAACAACAGGCCAACTGTGGTGTCAGTGTAGGCCACCTCAATCCTAAAAATTCCAACAAAGATGACAAGATCAGAAGTTATCCTAGATGAGTAGCTTGACAAAGACGATATGAGTTCCTTTGCGGCAACTCCTGTGGCACTTAAGTTTTGTCACAAGACATTATGTGAGCATGGGTTATTAGTCTGTAGACCTTGCAACATTAGAACTTGGTGGTTGTTCCAATGGTATTTTTATCCTAATTTTGAAGTACAGCCTCATATAAATGCATATTGGTCGGCCTCATAAGTAATAACTACCTCAAAATAGGGACAAGTTGGAACAAGGATGAACTCTCTTTTATTTTTCATCATGCTTGATCCACCCTTGTAACAAACTGAAGGGCTTGGGAAAGGCATAAGAACTATGTAGGGAAAATCAAGAAAAAATATAGACCAAATTTAAAATTAACCAAAATGAATGTTTGGAGCAAAGTCCAACCAACATTTAATATAGGCATGTTGAATGTGGGGTTCAATGAAAATAATTTAACAATGGGCAATTTACACAATGATTTTGCAATCTCCCTGTCCTTCCAACATAACTTACAGGGCAAAACAAAGACATTTAGATGACAAATGGCCCCATCAATTTCATTTCAAACACTTGTTCCTTTCTTTCTTCAATTGGATGCATTATATGAAATGGTTTACCTCTTATAACTGCACATTAAATGACAAACATTAATATGGTACCTACACCCTAGACTAGTACCTAATTACAACTCCATTTGCTCAGAAACACAAAATTATCATATGTAGTCAGCAGTAAACAGATCTATTTCCCTGCATATAACATCCACTCAGGCACTTACTTTAAACACTCAAATGATCCTGTCACTCCCATCCAAGCTGTGAGTTGGTTTTTATACTATGTTAAAGACCAAACAGCAGCTTGATCTAACTGAAAAATAGTTGACATCTTCAGTGAGGGCCTTTCACTCGTTCAAAGGACCACAGCACCATCCCATGTGAGACTATGGGAGTGGAACACCCACAAGAACCTATGTTAGTCGGACTCAAATAAAGTGCATCCAACAAGAATGTAGATCTACATGTCCAACACACCTGCTTCTAAAAACTTCTAGACGTGATCAATTAGGGCACCAGGTGTCAACTCAGATTGTCAATGCCAGTGTCCAGGTGGTTGATACCAGAACACAGGGGAATATGAAGAATCCAAGTATTAGAGCTAAAAGATCTCACACATACCAAGGTGTGGTTGAAGGACAAAAGGAAGTCTAATACGACAAAAATAACTAACCACTTAGGTGGGGAGCCTCTGCAAAACCATGCACTGTCCCATGTAGGAGAATGTATCCAAGAGCATCCCACATGTTGAGAGTGGTTCACCCAGTAGTCACACATGGGACTGAGTCAAGGAGTCTTTAGGTGTTTAAGTGGAGGGTTAAGTGGCAAGCTGTTTTGGATTAGATAGGGGCAATCCCAAGCATTACCACAGTATTGCAACAGGCTCACTACACCATATTCATCAAAATGGCCAGCACGCATCCGAATAAGCTGGATTGGATCAGGATTAGCCTTCCCGATTTTGTCCAAAAAACAAACCTCAATCAGAAAACTACACACTTGTTAGATTTGGCCATAATCAATAGAGATATAAATAAATTAGGAAGCAGAAGTAGAAACCGGTTAAGAATTTTCCACCTCAATCCAAAATCGATGATTCTTTTAAGAATCATCATTGTCTAGCCAATCCAGAAAAACTTCCAGTTAAACCTTACAGAACATAGAAGAAACAAGGTGGAAGATATGAAGAATATGAGGATGATGTCCAGAGATCAGGCATACGGTCACGAACAAACTAATTGCTTATTTTTCCATTTTCATCTTAGAGATAATAAATCTAATACGTCCAATATTAAGGTTTTTTAGATTGAGTAGTCCTGATACCAATGCTGATTTTCGGACTATGCACAACTTTGGCTTGAGAGGACATGTTGAAGGTTCTCCACATTGGTGCGTTGAGGGTGTTCCAGGCTAATATTTCCACATAAGAGAGTTGTGGTCCTTGAGTGTTTATGTGGGCAGTAATCACTATGTAGTTAGCTAATTTTGGTTAATTCAAAGTTCTCTCAAACCTTTGATAGCATCAAAGTTGACCCACCCACTTCAGCAAGAGGTGGCTTGTTGAAGGTGCTGCATGTCTATAGTCACACATGGCCACATGGGAGGATGTCAGGTTCATTTTAGGCGTTTAAGTGAGCAAGGGCTCAAGCTAATCGGTTAGTTATTTTGAATTTTATTGTACCACTTTGAACTTTAATAAGTATCATAATATCATCACGCATCCAAAGATCCATAGAAATTTTAGTAATATCAGAGAAGAGAAATATCATGAAAGCATATGAGAAGTAAAGTATAACAAACCACAAAGTTCAACTATGAATGCCACGCACTATTACCTTCATTTCACCTTGAGGAGTTTACTAATAACAGTGGATAGGTATTTCAACCTGGTACTCAAAAGTGGATCGTGTGTACACATTGTGCACAGGGGAAAAAAGGCAATAGAAACCAGGAATACTCTACTTGCACTTTTAGCTGAAAACATAAGATTAGAGAAGATAGTTGACAAGGAAAACTTAAACAACCACAGTTGTGAGATTTGTAGGCATGGTTTAAAACAGCCAATAGAAAGCCCAAAATTGTCTTTAAGATGAAAAGCCTGCTGTGTATTTATCAATTTTCTTGATGAAAGATTTACAAAATTCTGAAAACAGAACAAATTAACTTACCTCAGACGGTTTTTCTTGTTGAATGCCTTCAGCATAAGCTCTTGTTGCCTGTGATTATAATCAAATTAATATCACAATGTGTGTGTGTGTGTGAACAAATAAATAATCTAATAGCATAAATACTCACAGCTAGTAGTTCCGAGGCATTCAGATTTCCATTGTCTGACAGGGATGGCCTAGGGGATGAGCCCTCCTCAGACCCCTCCGGCACTGGTGAGGGTGGTTGTGGTGGTGGAACATATAAAACTCGCAATTTAACCTCATCTACCACATTTGCTGACTCCTTTCCAAACTAAACAACGATTGAACATGATTAGCAGTGGTCAATTTATAATAATACTCATGGCAGCACAACAAATCTCAGAAGAATATTACCATTTCAGTAGTGACATCTTTTGCAGAAGCGCCTTGATCAACAATCACACTCTGAACAAGAAATTTGTCCTTACATTGCATGTCAGGAGGAGCTTCACGTTGAGCTTGCATTGTAACTGAAGCAAGATATTACCATTCCTAGATTAAAAATGCAGCATTTTTTGTTTCTACAACGGAAATTTAGGGGCCAAGACAAGAATAGCAAACCAATGACATCACATGTAGATCGGGGCAGAACGACCCCGGAATTCGGCCTGACACAGTACTTCTTTGGGCTTGTCGTCTTGACCTATTATGGAGGCCAAAATAAAAATTCCAATTTTACTAAATAGAATGCACGAAACGCTTAAAGATTGCAACTTTCTAGGGCTTTGAAAAAAAAAGGGCATAAAACGTAAAAGAAAGCTAAGACACAACCTTAAACGCGACATAATTGTCCGACTTGTTCGTTAGCTGCAGAGAGCACGAGATCTGCTTCTTCAACTCGACTGCCGCGACAAAAATCAAACAAAAACTCAACGAACAGAACAGGTACCATTGAACCTAAAGAATCTCCAAACGATACGACGCAGACAAAACGACAAAGGGCGAGGGTATCGGACTTACAAGGAAACTTGAGCTCCAAGGGATCGATTTCCAGCAACTCTCCGGAACTCATCTTCAATTCGCCTTTAAATCCCGGCCAGGAACCACCGCAGCGATCGAGAGGAGGGGAAAAGCAAACGCAGAATCGATGGTGAGGGAGGAAGCGAAAGAAAAGGAGCGGAGCGAGAGAGGGAAGTGGAAATCTTGTGTCCTCGTGGAAGTCGAGCTACCGATGACGACGACGGGTGGGCGATCGTGGTATCGGGGAAGGTGGGCTGCCCTTTTATTGCTTTTTATTATTATTATTATTATTATTCCCAACTAATTTTTAGCCCCAAATCGACTCAATATTAGTAATCTAATGGCGAAGTTACATTTACCCCCTCCGTAATTTATTTAATTCAATTTAGAAAGTATTGAAAGGAGAAGCTTGCTGGCGATGTACAAGTACAATCCCGCCGACAAAGTAGGTAGGAATAACTCAATTAGTACTAAAAATTTATAGATTTGCATTCAAGTTAAATGGATACATTTTCCTTTTAGAATATCATTTTTATCCGCACGATCGGTTCAAATCAAAAAATTATAATTATCCATAATAAAAAAAATATTTTTTTTAACTTTATCAAAATTCAACTCTTACCTATTATAACAATATTTGTATTGTAATAATCAATCAAACTCAACTCTACCCCAAAGCTGTAAAAGGCCTTTCAATGCTTCCACGGGCTTGCTCGCATGGTTAGCGCAGGGTAGTTGCTACCATGAGACCTTGGGTTCGATTCCTGCATGAATTAAAAGCCCTCCCTTGCGCTAGCCATGATGAGAAAAAGGTCAAAATGACCGTCCGTGATTTACTCCCTCTGGACACTTGTGGGGCCGGGACCAGGGGGCCGCTAAGGTGGCGGTTCCACCTTTTTGCTACCATGTAAAAGGCCTTTCAAGTCCATGAAACCATGGTACCGCAGTAAGATATCTAAATTGTCACTCAAATATCCACGGTTCGATCTCCAACTACGACGTATTTGTAAAAATTTTCCTCCAAATGAAAATCGCAATCAAAGGATGTTGGACATCTAAATTGACCGCTAAATAAACTTCCTAATTTACCCTGATGACCGATGAAAAACTTTCATAAAACCGAACCGATCACCCCATGAATTGAATCAATACGACCTACTAGAATTTATCATTTTTTTTTTGTAAAAGGCCTTTCAAATTCTTATGTGTGTGTTTTATTTTCAAAAAGTGCATACAAAGTTACTTGCACATGTGGGTATCATTAATAATTTGAAAATCATAGTTAATTGGACAGATCATTTGTTACCATATAAATTAAATTGGGATGTCATGGCACACAATTTCTGTGCCTTTGCCAAATAAATTTCGCAGGAAAAAGAAAACACTACTACAAAATATTTTAAACAATCCACTTCAGATTAGCAAATAACAAACATGAATTCTGACTGATTTGGCCAAGACCAAGCAGCAATGCTTTACAAGTTTCAATTCTGAATCTAGTTTATAAAGATCAAGGCCATTCAAATGCGTTCAATCAGAGATAGCAACTTCTATGACTGTGAACCTTGATGCACCACCTCTTTACATCGACTAAAAGCAGTGTGTACTCTTCTTATTTAAAAGTCCTGCAGTGAGACAAAAATGCTGGTTGTTATGTAGAACAGTTGATCGAGTAATATAAACAGCCATCGATTCAGATGCCCCAATTATATCATCTGCACCAAACCACTGAAGAAAAACAGCCACAATGTACACATCAATATGTAATTAGTAGGTAATTCGATAGGAAGCCCGTGTAAACATGCGTATATACAAATATATGGCACTGCTAGAAAAGATACTATGAAGCGAAGGAATATATGGGTGAATGGTCCAGCCTTGTGCAAACCAGCCAACAAAAGACTACAACTCTAAAGAGGCTACTAAGAAAACAACTGCTACCTACTGATTAGCTATATCCTTCCCTTGACATCTGACTAACTATGCTCAAGATCTATAACAGATTCTCTCGACTCAATAATTTTTCCCTTGTCAGCATATTTAGAGAGAAAACAACTAGTTGTGAATTCCAAAGAAGAAAATTTAAACTTTAAGAAATCAATTTCTTAAATTTTCTCCAAGCATAGCCAAAGGGATTGTCATGCATATGTATTCAGTTTACTAACCCGTTCGGTAAATAACTCTTCAAAGCTGATGATGAACTTGGACAAAAGCAAAAGCACATACAAATAGTAGTTATATAAATTATTACAATATATGTTATTGTCGTATGCAGATGTTGTTATGGTCATTGCTTATTGTTTTAGTTGTTCTACTAGAAAAGAAGTATTAATACTAATAACTATTTATACCATTCAAACTATATTAATGTAAGTACTAATATACTTATTAAGCTAATATCATTTCTTTCTATTGATTCAAATCCTACCAATCTAATACAACCAATATCTATGTTTTTGGATAGTCAATACCAATCCAGGTACTGCATTGGCAAACACCTAAAAACCTACAAAAATACATACCTAAAATATCCTCATCACTATCAAAAACCTAACATATGTAGCATCTCATAAAATGTTAAACCCCATCTATCATTGTCTTCCATCTTTTTAAGATATATTGTTAGATATGCTGGAGGCAGTTTAAGCATTGACCTAGTTTTATCACACAATACTTTTGCATTGTTAGCTAGATGTTTGAAAATGGCATGGATTTTTTTCCCCAACCAATGACTTCCTATCTTTTCCACCATGTCTAAAACACATTGCAGAAAACTTCATTAGCCTTTAAATGTCAACAATTCTTTTGCAAATGTTCCATTAGACCAATGGGCAATGGTACTGCACAAAGAATCCAGAATAACAAGAGGATCTACTAAGGGACCTTATTTGTTAAACAACTGTTCAAAACTAACAAGCTCATCTTCAGTAGATTAGGAAGAAGATGTAGTCCACATTGGATTTCCTTTTAGATGTCAATAAGTTTCTAAATATCCACAAGCATTAGCAAAAGAAAATGGAAATAAACTTTTAGTGAAGTATGAAATCTCTAATACCAAACCACTAGTTGAAAACCAATTAAAATAAACAATTTGGTAAGGGCAATTCGTAAGACTTATTTAAAGGAACAATCTTTAACCTATGTCTTACCTTGAAAACCCTCGGTTCCTTGCACCTGAACGAAGCGCGCGCTCCCTCTCCTTCTCTTTATTTTCCCGCGTCATTCGTTCCTCCCGCAACTCTTCTATAGTCTTTTTCCCTGAATTCTTCTTCGCTGATCCATTTGGAACTGAGGAAATCCCATTTTTCTCATCTGGATCCTTCGACATGGTTGAAGGTGCTGACAGATACCACGGTGCCTTTACCCCCTTTCCAACCAATCCATACCCTAACTTATACTTTTCGTCCTCCGGAGCCACTGGAGCTGACCTTTCCTCTCCCTTCTGCCTCTTAAAACTCTTGGTACCACTATCTTCAGTCTCACTTTTCTTGGATCTCTTGCCGAAGCGAGTGGCCTCCTCTCCCCGGGCACCTCCGAGAGCGGAGAAATCAGTATGACCTTCGAAGAGGTTGAAGTGATGAGAATCGTCAACCGGGGCAGGTTGCTGATGGTGAATTCCACGGGCGAGCCGCAGACGATCGAGACGAAACTCGGCATCCCGGCGGCGGGATTGCTCGCGCTGGAGCTGCTCCTCGCGGGCGGCGGCCTCCTCGTCCTTCCGGACCTTCTCGCGGTTCTCGTAGTTGTAGACGTTCCACCGCTTCTGCGGAAGGATGTTGAGCCCTCCGTGCCCTCCCATGAATCGCCCGAAAGAATTAGGGTTTGCGAGAGAGCGACGATCGCAGAAACATAAGGGTTGAAAATTAGGAAGATTAGGAACGAAAAAAACAATGATCTCCTGATAAAATATATAAAAATTTCATTCGATTATTTTAAAATTTTTATTTTTTAAAAAAAATAATTTAATTTAATTAATTGATCCACGTTTTTCTTAGAAAAAATATTATATTATTAATAGCTAAAAATATTAGATGTATGTATTATTCTAAAACTACGAGTGGTGGATTGGAAGAGTGAAATGCATGTTAAATGTACTTATAATGATATTCCATTATCAGAAATAAAATTTTCTTAAGATTGATTAACCGATGATCTTCAGATAAAAATTCTATTTCCTTTCCGTTTAAAATATTGGCAAAGATCTAAACTACTATCTCATCGGGAGATCCAATGAAAAAAATAAAATAAAACAAGAAAATTTTAATTTTTTAATAATTTAGGAAACTGAAACAAAACTTCTTTTTGGTTCTCCCCGAACTCTACCGTGTTTTTTTTGAATCCATATATAAAGAACTAAAAAAAATATTCAAAAAGTGAAATTTTAAAAAAATTTATTGAATTAAATTAAATTAATCAAAATTAAAAAATAATTTATAAATAAATAAATTTATAAATTTTTAATTAATTAATAAATCTTTTATAATATTTAAAAAAATTAATTAATTTAATTAATTTAATCAAAATTTAAATTAATCGTTATTTTATCAATTCGATTTATTTAATTTTTATTTAAAAATTTAATAATTAATTAAAAAATTCAATTCAATTTAATTTCGATTAATTCAATTCAATTTTAATAAAGTACACCTTGACTCCCTCCTTTGTCAATCGTAGACGAAACAAATCGCCCCTGGGATATAGCTGAGTTGGTTACAATGAAACAAAGTTGTAGAAGAGGATAAAAATTCAAATCTCGATTTATCTCCTCACAGATGATCATGTGGACCCTCACGGTGAAAGGGAATCCGAGAACAGGCCTCGAGGAGGATAAGAATCGATTGGTTACCTCATCCAAAAATTTTTATTTTGCCCCTTAAACTTTGATAATTTTTTTAAAAATTATTTTAAAACAATATTTAACATGAGAAACTCTAAAATCTTTATTTTATTTTTAAAAATATCGCTATAAATACCGATTTTACCTTTTTGAATCACTTAGTTGCTAATAAATTC
>JBBMKF010271545.1:0-16200 GCA_037834155.1 Curcuma caesia
TTAGTTGATCCTAGTTTTATTGTACAAAATATTAAAAATAATTTATATGATATTTATGAGCATTATAATTTAAAAATATAAATTAAAAGGTAATATGATTGAAATATGGAATATTAGTAGTAATAGTTTAAAATTTATTAAATCATAACTTTTATTACGAAAATGGATAAAACATCTAAGAGGATTCTTAAATTTTAAATAAGAATTTAAAAATTATTTTATGATTAATTTTGATATTTTACTGTGATTGGTGTAGAAGAGAATAAATCTTTATTTTGAGAATAATATCTTGGATGAAGAATAATATTTTAGATGAAAGACAATTTATTTTGACTGTGAATTTTTGGGAGCTGCTTCTTGATGATTAGACAAGAATTAGAAAAGAATATAAAAATTATAACTTTCAATAAAAGTGAATAAATAACACTATTTTGTTTGGTAATAAGGATAAAAATAAATGAATTATTCTTTTATACAATAATATACATAGATAATTAAATAAGTTTAAACTCTTTATTATTATTATTTAAATTTATAAAAATTTTAAATAAAAAATATAAATCATAATTTTGTTTTGAACCGTAAATAGTAACGGTGACTTTGAAAGTTAAAAGTAAAAGCATGTTTTTTAAAGTGTCGAACTGATTCGATGTTAACTTTCTAACCGCAGTTAGGTCTATTATAAACCCACCGGTTCTTTATTTTTATATTCATCTGTAAAAAAAAGGTGGATCTGTCACCTTAGCGGCCTTTATCTATTTTAAACTCAAATTTTTTTAAACTCAAATTAAAAACTTTAAATCCTAATCCAAACCCCTATAATTCACAAAAATAATTTTTATTATTTTCTTTAATAATTCTTTATTTTTATCTTAATATTTCATTATCATTTTAATATTTTATTAAAATATTTTAATTTTTAAAATAAAATTTAATTTAATTTTGGAAAATCTTTAAATTCTAAATTTTAATTAATCTTAATTAATTTAAATTCGATTTAAACTTAATTCAATTCAAAACTCTCCCATCTAAGTTCGAATATGAAAATTTCAAACTTCAACTTGATAATTTTCGAATCGACTCAATCAAATTAACGGATCAGATTCAATTTTTACGCCCATAATCCTGGGAACAACGGCGCAAGATCGGACCAGGACGGTCTTCTTCTTCAGGACTTCTGAATCATTGTTATAAAATAGACCGGGTTCATTTTTTTAGACCCCTGATCCTATGGACAACGGCGCAAGACACGACCAGGACGGTCTTTCTGCCCGACTTCAGAACCCTTGCTATAAAATGGACAGCGTGTTACGAGTCGCAACACAAATTTGTCGCGGCTTCATTTATCTCCTTTCCAGATTCCTGCTTATCCGCCGCCTCTGATCTCCGCTCATGGCGACTGCCGATTCCGTCTTCGCCAACGGCAGTCCCTTCAAGGACCCGGCCCCTGGCCGCCTTGCCACTGTATACAGCGATGTGCAGACCAACCGCCTCAACCATCCTCTTCCTCTTCCTTCAGTCCTCAAGTCTCCCTTCAAGCTCCTTGATGGCCCCAATAGCTCCGCCGCCGGAAACCCAGGTACCTACTTGACCATTTCACAGCATCATCTAGATCTGATCGATGGATGGAGGTTTACTTGCATTTTTGATGAATTTTCCTTTTTTGAACGTTAATGTCGTCAACTTTGGTGTTTGTAGACGAGATCGCCAAGTTGTTTCCTAACCTATTTGGTCAGCCATCGGCAAAGCTGGTGCCGGCCAACTCGGACCCTTCAGATTTGCCCTCAAGCCTGAAGATTGGGGTTGTATTGTCTGGTGGCCAGGCTCCAGGTGGACACAATGTGATATCTGGGATATTTGGTGAGCCACTATTTCATTAACATCTCTGAGTTGTGCTCGATCTTACTTATTCTTGATCGAGGGCTTGCTGTTTTATTTTTTTCATCGCCAAGTATTAAATTGTGATGAATTTTTCCTTTTGTTAGATTTCTTACAAGAAAAGGCAAAGGACAGCATCGTCTATGGGTTTAAAGGAGGTCCGGCAGGGATTATGAAGTGCAAGTATGTGGTGCTGACTCCACAGTTCATTTATCCTTACAGAAACCAGGTTTATAATTTTCCATCACAACCAGAAAATTTTCACTGAAAGCTATACTCTATGTCAATTATAGTCATTGTTTATCATTTATGTACCGGAGTAAATATAGGGAATATCAACACTAAGGCCTGTCTTTCCTACAAGGCGTAGGAAGGCAGGGAAAAGAGGTGCCCTATGGAAAGAAAGTGGATAGAAGCAATCGTCCGTCATGTCCTTTACTTGAGGAGAAAGAAATAAAACTTTTTCCCACCATTTCCTTGGAAGGAAAGAAGGAAGGGATTTGGAAAATTAATTTTACAGCAACTTGAAAAAACAAAAATAATAATCAGATAAACAGAAAAATTTTTAGTTTTAAATAGCTTCATCTTCAATCTCTTTCCATCCAATTTGGGTGAAGCAATCGAGGAAGAGAAGAAGTTTCTCTCCCCCTTTCTCTCTTTTCTTTTCTATTTATTCTCAGGGAAACTGCACAAAATATTTCTCTACCTTTTTCTCCCTATCCCTATTTCTCTCTCTGTCCCTAACCTTTTCTCCCTCAAGGAAGCACAACCAACTAGATGATCAACATTGTGCAAATTGGGCCTCTAAGTCCATGTTCTTAAATTAAGAACTACATATGAAACCATAACCTGTTTAACAGAAAAAAGTTGGAGGCTTCATCAGACTGAGAACCATTTTGAAGAAAGTTAAGTAAATAACATGCTGTTTAGTAAGGTGACTACAGTTTTATGAAATATGCAAAAAGACTGGGTTTGTTATTTCATGAAATTCATTTACTATCACCATCCTTGCAGAGGCTTATAAAGTAATTATTCTTTACTGTTGAGATGTTGTCATGTGAACATAACTCTTGATAGCACTTTAATGGCTAAGCACATGCTTTAAGTTAGGATTATTTCAATCCTTGCCCTTGTGCTCACTGAAGATGATCAAGAGCCAAGTTATGTTGTCAATAATGACATTCCCAAAGTGATTGGAAAAACTTCTGAGATTATGTTTGTTCCCTTTTGAATAGGGTGGATTTGACATGATATGTAGTGGAAGGGACAAGATTGAAACTCCAGAACAGGCACTTCTCTTATCCTTTTCTTTTTTTCGAGAATCACTAGTTATAGTTGCCAAATAGAATAAGTTTTATTTCCCCATATTGTTGTTTTATGATATAACATTTGGTTCCCTTACCTCATCAGCTTAAGCAAGCTGAAGATACTGTCACGAAACTTGATTTGGATGGACTTGTTGTCATTGGTGGAGATGATTCCAACACTAATGCATGCATGCTTGCTGAAAATTTTAGGTTGAACTTTGAAACAGAATTCATAAAGCTACTACTATATTCATTCTGATGTTATTGTTGATAATTAATGACCCTGTATCACTCTTGAACCTCACTTATGGATAGGCAAAAGAAAATTAAAACTCGGGTTATTGGATGCCCCAAAACAATTGATGGAGATTTGAAGTGCAAGGAGGTTCCAGCAAGTTTTGGATTTGATACAGCTTGCAAGGTGAAAATTTTGTCTTTAGCTGCCTCCCTTTTACATGTCTTTGGTATAGTTGGCATCTATGGATCACACTATCTAAGTCATGCAACATGTTAAATTGTTTATGTAATCTATTCTATATGCAATTTCAAAGATTTGGATCATATAGAATATTGTGATTGCTACCAAAATCTTGCATAATGGAACTTTGACAGATTCATGATTTTGTAGCATTGTGTTCTTGCAAAAATTTGTAACTTGTTTGTGCTCATCTATTTCCTTATCCATATTTGTCATCATAAAATTTATATATTCAATGTCTAGTGGCATGTATGATACTCTATTGCATATGAAAATTTCCACTAGTAATCTGTTTTAGCAGGGTTATTTATGTTGCAAACTTTAAGTTATATTTTTGATAATTCTTATCTCCTTTGCCAAGTTTCTTACACTGCATGATTTCTTTTGCAACATTTTCTCTGAATTTATTTCTTGTTTTGCAGATCTACTCTGAAATGATTGGAAATGTAATGATAGATGCTCGTTCAACTGGAAAATATTACCACTGTAAGCTCATAAATTTCTTACAATAAATTGATACTAAATAGTTTTCCAACTGACATGGTTAAGAACCAATGGAGCTTTCCTTAATCCAAGATATTTGATAATTATTTATCTGTTGCCTGTTGCTTCTAGATTATGCTAATGCATTGTGGAAAGTTAGTTTTGCACTAAAACCTATAAACCAAGGTTTAAAATCTCGTGTCATATCGGACGGCATGGGCGAAACATTTTGTTCCACCCATCGACCAGCACAGCGTGGACATTGGCATGTAAGTTGCTGCCGCCGCGGAGGCGTTGCTTGAACCTCGCGGCCGCCAGGGAGACCTCGCGGCCGTCGCAGAGACCTTGCTCAAGCTTGAGTTTTTTTTTTTTCAATTTAATTTTTTTTCTTTTTATTGGATGTTTTTTTCAATTTTACTGTTTACTGTTGATTTTTTGTTTTTTAATGATTAATTCTTTCTTCCTCTTAATTCTTTCTCCTTCTTCCCTATATTTTAATTTTTTTTAATTTTTTAAAATTTTTTCTTATTCCTTTTCTCCTTAAATACATAGGAAATAATTTCCTCCTTAAACTATTTAAAATAAATTAAATATGAATTTAAATTAAATATACTCGATCCTAATTATTACATCTAAACTTTAATTAATTCGAAGTTAATTTTCACTCAATTCTAATTTTTAAAATATTAGTTTAACCTATTTATAATAATCAAATATTATAATAATATTTTTTAAATTAATATATTTTATATTTAAAAAAGTAATGAACTGTAATGGCGTTGCACGATACGATACTAAAATTGATTATTCTGTTCATGAATTAAAATTTTGATATGGCTCAAAATTTTAAACCATGCTATAAACCCACCAAACAGAGGTGTAATTCACTTCCTGTACAATGGCAGGATGGGTTGAATTTCTTTTCCATTGCTATCCCATTAATTGCATCACAAAGATAATAAAGCAAAACTTTGATAAGGGTCTGCATTGTATGATCTCTAGTCTAGTGCCGAAACACCATGTAGGGAGGAGATAAATAATTTCTGTAGCATTTGAGAACCAACAAATTCTAGTTGTTTGTGTGTGCTTCTTTATCACTTAACATCAAGTAACAATGCTCTAGTTATGTCCCAGTGCAAACCTGTTAACTAAGAATGTATGTACCTAAGCTAAGTCTGGTGCTTTTGATATTTGTCACAAATATTCTTCATCTGCGCTTATTTATGTTCTAATTTATGCTACCTTAATCTTTTTTGCTCTTCTATTGACTTTTATTTTTATAGTTGTAAGGTTGATGGGCCGTGCTGCTTCTCACATAACTTTGGAATGTGCTTTGCAAACGCATCCTAACATTGCGATCATTGGCGAAGAGGTGATTTTCTAATTTAATGTTGGAATTTGTTGTGGAGGATTTGTATGACAATCAATGTATTCTCATATATTCATTGTTATTTTTGGACATGTCATAATCTGGTTCATTAACCTGTAAATTATTTCATGCTATTATTTTCCATTTCTAAAGGTGATCAAGAGTTGCCTGCATTATTTAAGTTGGGGTAAGTGCTTCCATAGGGTTTAAATTTCAGTAGTGTGTTGGCAAGGCAATTGTTGCCTCAAGGACAATTATTACTGTTGAATTAAATTGAACTTGCCTAAACATGTACCTGTGGAATTTGGGGCTGGATATTTACATGGAAAGCTAAATTATCTATATTTCCACCACCCATCAAATTTGAAAGATGCTCTCTTTGAAAGCTTAGAGCAAAATGTATGTCTGCTAAACAGAAAAGGCTTAACAGTGTAGAAACTGAATTAAACGATCTTATTGTTATCACTACTGGCACAATATTTTTGATGTACTGCAAATTTTGCTTCATCACTATACCAATTATCTCCTGTGGCTTCACTGTCTTTTCTATTTATAGGTGGCCGTCAAGAAGCAAACACTGAAAAATGTTACAGATTTCATTACTGACATTATCTGCAAGCGTGCAGAACTTGGATACAATTATGGTGTCATACTTATTCCAGAAGGACTGATAGACTTTATTCCTGAGGTATGTTCTTTTCTCATTTTTTGTCTTCTTTCGTCTTTTGGTGCAAAGTTAGTAAATAGGTATTTCATTGATTTCAGGTTCAACAACTTATTGCTGAACTAAATGAAATCCTAGCTCATGAAGTAGTTGACAGTATGGGGTTGTGGAAAAACAAACTGCAACACCAGTCGAAAGTTCTCTTTGAATTCTTGCCTCAGGCAATCCAAGAGCAACTGTTGCTAGAAAGAGATCCACATGGAAATGTACAGGTGATGCCAAGTACTTAGAGAAGTTGGTGATTGTCTTAGGGATACTTTGATAAGATGTTGGCTAGTCATTTTGTAATGGCTCTTATATGCTGTCGCAGGTTGCCAAAATTGAAACTGAGAAAATGCTCATCTCCATGGTTGAAACTGAGTTGCAGAAGAGAAAATCACTGGGTAAATATGCTGGAAACTTTAAGGGACAGTCCCACTTTTTTGGGTAAGAATTTGTTGATTCAAAATGTTCACATTGGTTCTCCTTGCGCCTGTATATTTTTTATTCAATTTTGATCAAGTTCTTAGCTTAAGGACTAACATCATGTTAATCTTTCTCCTTTTAACCTAAGCATTAATGTTTAGAAACATTGGATTTTTGCATTTAGGCATGCAAAGACTGAGGATTAAGGTCTGGAATTTTGGGACTTATAATAGTGCTTTCTTTCAATGGCTTACTTTTTTATTTCTAAACCATCATATCATTTCCCCCCTTTTTTGCCATATAGTTTCAATTTTGGGATATACATTTGCAGATATGAGGGAAGATGTGGCTTGCCTACAAATTTTGATGCCTCCTACTGCTATGCATTGGGTTATGCTGCAGGAGCTCTGTTACATTCTGGAAAGACAGGCCTCATTTCCTCAGTTTGTTACCTTCTTCATCATTTACTATAATTATGAAGAATTTATGTTGGATTTCTAGTCATTGTTATTCTTCATGCATTAAATTTGCTCACATATTGATATCTGTCCATATTGTATGTTCACACTAAAATAAACATTGTCTATACATGCCTGCACATGTGATCAGTCATGGATAACAGTTTCAGACATACTTCAGTTGAATAGGAAAAGAATTGTAAATCATTGTTTTCTCACTTGATTGTCTGTTCACTTATTGGACATTTCATATGATCTCTTATTGCATGATCACTTAATTTTGTTAGCTTCTTGTTATTTGCTATAGAGACACTGGAATGGATCCGTGGGTTAGGATAACATATCTTTGTTGGGTTGAGAGAATGCGGGATCTCATAAGAGGCAAAGAGAACGCCAATATGGTTGCTCCTGGAGAAGGATAAAATAGAAGATGGGAGAAAAGAGAGGAGGGAATTATTTTGAGATTGAACTTGCTTGCTATCATTGTCGAGATTTCATATATAGACAACTAAATGTTTGGTCCGAGTCCTTAAACTTGGCCTACAACCTACAAGTCTGTTTACTTGGACCAGTCCAAATAGACCCTTGTAGAATAAACCTGTTCCTAGTATGTTGTGGAAATACAAGGCTTGAACATCTGCTATGCAAAATTTTCTGTTTTTCTAGATTTTAGTAATTATTTTTATTTGGCTTGATACTTTTAGGTTGGCAACTTAAGCGCTCCTGTTGAAGAATGGACTGTTGGAGGAACTGCATTGACTTCATTGATGGATGTAGAAAGGAGGCATGGTACGTTTTTCTGCCATTGCAAAGGCTCTGCATGCAATTCTGTTAGTCTTTTTTTATTTCCAAGTTTTGTTAAGGTTTTTTTCTTAAGCAGCTGTCTTACATTTTAATAAGCGACTAAGATTAGTAGTAAAATGTCCATACAGGTCTCTTACATGATTTGCTGTTATTCTTGGCTTGTGATGATAATGGACTTTTCTTTTTGTGTGTTTTTATTATATTAAGTTAATCCTAAATTTGGTATGAAGAAACTTCACCCTTATATAATCTTCTTATCTCTAGCGATTAAATGGGTGTGTTTCCAAAATGTTGGGAAAGTAAAAAAAGTGGAGTATAGAAAAAAAAACATTATTGGGAAAAAATAAAAGAAATCAATCCACAATTTGTGTTTTCTAAATAAGTGGTTTAGGCAGCTGCCTAAGTAGTAGTAAAGGGGGAGCATATAGTAAACAGACAGGGTCCCTTTTAGATAGATCTTCTAAAAAGCTGCCCATGTGGGCAGTTCGAGCAGGTTTAGCTTTTTCTTGTCTTTTCCTAAAAATAATTTATCTTAGAAGTTGGTTCTTTGCAGCATGGCACTAATTAATTTACTTGATTGTTTTATTATATTTGTGTCATCTCTTTTCTTGTGTCAATTTGGGTTTGAGTTTTAAGTTTACTTGAACTTGTATAATTGAATGGTTGAATATACATTATTATATACATATTGGCTTTGTTGCGTTATGTGTTTTCTTGCAAGTTGCAACGGTAAAGACTTCCTACCAGAAGCCCCTCCATGTGTTTGCCTCTGTATAATGTGTTTTGTTATTATTATGTATTTACCAATTATCACTTTTTGATTAATATTCTTAATAATAATTTATTTATTAACATTTTTTTAGTGTTAACCGCATAGTGATATGTTGTGAGCATATGACCTTCCCTTGGGTTTCCTTGGAGGGAAAGGACAAAGGAAACCAGGAAGTAAACTTTATTTTCTAAATATATCAAAATAAAATCAAACTAAACAAAATAAATATTTATCTTTTCTTTTGTGGTGTAACAATTAGGTATTCATTTATTACAATCTCTAGGACCCAAACACATTTGAGTTCATTGAGGCATCTCTGTGTGATACCTTTTCAGTGTGCTCTGTATACTTTCTTTACGCATGTAGAAGATAGATGGACAAACCCTCTGACTTCTCAGCAATCTGCCAATCATGTCGAGCTGCTACAGTTGACTAATAATTAACATCCACTATTTGCCATTGATCATTACTATTTTTCTATTTGCTTAAATATAGTTTCTGATGATTTGTAACAATAAACAGAGCAACAAAACAAGATTTTTTTTTATGAATAAATACTTTTGTATCAGTATAAAATTACAATTATGTAATAAATCATAATATCCCATGAACAGCTTGGATCTTATTGAAATAAAATTTTAATCAGAAAGGTCTTTTCTAAGGGACTGTGTGTGCTCGTTCAGACAAACACTAAGCTGTTCCATTGAGCTATGACCTGTAATAGGGATACTGAAAAATTATTGCTGTGGCCTATTTCTTTCTCATAGATTCATGAATTCCTTCCAGGTAAATTCAAGCCAGTGATCAAGAAGGCTATGGTGGAACTTGATGGTAATTAATTTTGTTTTGTGTTTGTGTGTGTGTTTTTAACTCTTAATTCAGTCTATTTGAAGGTGTGCATGAATAATTCTTTAGGTGCCCCATTTAAAAAGTTTGCAGCCATGCGAGACGAGTGGGCTCTCAAGAACAGATACATCAGCCCTGGTATCATCTCAATTTTTAGATGTTTTTTCTCTTCTTCTGTTTCTGTATCTTTTTACCTTCGAATAATATCCTTTCTTTACTCGTACTTGTTTTGTTTAGGCCCCATTCAGTTTATTGGCCCAGGTTCAAACGATGTCAATCACACCCTGCTCCTGGAACTTGGAGCCCAGGCTTAAGGTACATTGTAGTGAGACCGGATTTTAACTTTTGTTTAATCCTTAAGCGAAGAGAAATTTGATATTCCCATGTCTGTCCGCTCGCTGGTTTTTGAAAATAAGAGTGAACCAGAGATGCTTCCGAGTGTTGCATGTATAATTTGAGTATTCATCAAATGAAACTCAATTTCTCAAGAATTTATTGCATGAACTTTGTATCGCAACCAACTTATTTGGTGCGCCACCATGTTTATATGGTCATTTCATGCGCTCGTTTCAATGTGCTCATTGCGTTGCACTTTGAGGGCGAGCTTCTTTGAAAAGTTTAATTGGTTGAAAAATAGGATAGTAGGAAACTCCCTATCATTGACATAGCGGTAGGTTTGGGTAAAACAGATGATGAGAATTTTGCTATTTGGCTACTTAATCAGGTCACTATATTTTTTAACGTTATTAGTACCAAGAAGTTTTCTTGACATGCGCCCTCATGCACATGTGCAAATTCTACCGAGTTTGTACTATAGATCTCGTCCTTAGAATTATATATCGGCAGTTTGCCTTCTCTTATTTTATTTTATCAATATTCCGTTTTTCATCAAGGTAATTGAATTGTCGATATACTACCTCATGCTATTGCCTGTCACACAGCACAAAATGTCCCAAACATTAGTCTCACCTTCTAAGGTTGTAGAAGTAATTGACCGTCCAA
Source organism: Curcuma caesia (assembly GCA_037834155.1). NCBI lineage: Eukaryota > Viridiplantae > Streptophyta > Magnoliopsida > Zingiberales > Zingiberaceae > Curcuma > Curcuma caesia. Next base: position 10,527 of record JBBMKF010271545.1, read on the forward strand.
AAACCTTAAGTCAAGTGCCACTTAGCCATTGGTGGATTTTAGAATTTTTGTTAATTCTTTACTCAACTCTTGTTTACATTATCCCTTTACTGCTCTACACATGTGTCCTCCATTCAAATGGTTCAATTAACTTAATATTTTAGCCCACATTAGTTATTCTCTCTCAGATCGTGCTCTTTGGAACACTATTTGCAGAGCTTGATGCTCCAAATCTCTTCTAGTATTAATTACTTGATCTTCTTTTAATCTTTCATCAGTGGCTCCTGCATTAACTCTGATGTTCATTTATAACAAAGAACACACATTCATATATGTTTGACTATTGCAATTACTCCATTCTTTGCTGTTTGCTCTAACCCAACTTAGTTCTTTATTGGGACTTCTCGTTTCAACTTTCATTACAGTAAGATTCTTCTTTGAGTTTGTATTTTCCTGTTCCACACTTGTCTTAACTCTTTAGACTTTTGATCTCATTTTTGCAATTTGTTCATGTTCAAGGACGACTGATTCAATTGAACTTGTCTTGATATCTTTTCCACCTCTTCCTTGTTGTCCCTTTTCCACGTCTAGCTAAACTCACTTCGCATCAACTTGATCGAATGGCGAGTTGCTTCTCTCGAGTCTTGTTTATCCAATTCTAGCAAAGATCAAGGCATGCCTTAAAGGAAGCTTATTTTAAAGCATCGAGCACAACAATGTCTAGATTTTTCTTCACTATCGTATAAGATTCTTTCTTTCTTGGTTTTTTTTTTTGTTTCATGTCTCTTTTGAAGAAAACTGAGTCCAAATATAATACCCCTCCAAAATGTCTCACTATCTTTTAAGAGTTTCTTGATGTTGCTCTTTACTTTTCTATTCCCTTTTTGATCATCCATTAGCTAAATTTTAAAAACTTGTAGTGACTCAATTTATGTCAACTCTTGGCACATAATGGCCTTTTTTTGTAAATAAACAATTTTGTCACGCATACAGTTGGAGCTTCTACCCAGGTTACCTCACCATGGTCCATCGGGCTAAGTAGGAAAAGTCTTATTATTTAGATTTATATATAATTTTTTATAAATAATAATTGATAAAATATAATTAAAATTTTATAAAATTTAAACAAGAATGAGAACGACAAATGAATTCTTATAAATCATTCATGAAATACGACATAAGATAATTAAATATATCATAATTAATAAATTATTGATTGTAACAAGTCCAGATATGTTCAATTAAGTTCGCTTGAAGATAATGACGCAATTGACTATTATTTAACTTATAATTTTTTCAGAACTATCTTTGAAATTCTTGGACAGAGTCTTGAAATATTTGATGGAGGATTTTCTTCATTATTTGACCAATTGACTTTATCTTCAATAATATAATTATGTTGTGTAAAATAATACATGTATACATGATATCTTTCAAATTATCCGTGTACTAAAATTGTCCTGGATCTTTAATTATTGTCCATTGAGATTGGAGTATCTCAAATGCCAACTTGATATCCTTTCTTGCAACCTTGTATCGTTTCTTAAACATCTTACTCTTGGGATCTTGAGGGCTTGAAAGTTCTTGATGAAAATAGCCTATTCTCAGCAGATCCAATCGGTTATTTAGTCTTTTTTTTTTTTCATTTTTATTTTCTTATTTTCTAAAAATTATTGTTTGTTTTGCGTTTTCCAATCTCATTCTCTGGAAAATAAAAAATTATTTTCTAAGAAAATAGAAGATAATAAAATATTATTTTCTGTGGAAAATAAAAACTGCAGCTGGCAAATAAAAAATGTAAAAACGCGACTACAATAATGCCGCACCCCCTAACCCTGATCGCACAATTCCTTTTCTTCACTGCCTTCGCCTCTGGTCCCTCCCTCCACCTCTCCTATCGCCCCAACAAACCTTCCGCCCCCTTCGCCCTCATCCTTAAGACCGGCCTTAGCGCCCTTGGCCACCCCGATAAAGGAGCCCTCTCTTCCATGCCCGCTGAGGTTGGCCTCCTCGCTTGCCCCAGAGGAGCCAACCCAGTCTTCTCTGTGCGCTTCAAACCTCAAATCAGGGACTTTGCCATCAAAAAGACCATCACTTCTGTGACAGCCGGAGCCATCTCGGCGAAGCCAACCCCGAACGACGACGGATTCGAGGTGCCAATTGCGGATAATCACTTCGAGAAGAAATCAAACGGTTTCTTCTCCAAAGATGACGTCGCGGAGGGGATTCATGGACTTGTCTCTAGGTATGAAGTCACCACGAGCACCGTTCTCCTGACACGGGCGCATACCACCCTCAAGTTCAAGTGGGGGGTGACAATATCGTCGGAGCTCCGCGCCGCGATTGGCGGAAGAACGGCCAACGACATTTCGCTCAACAAATTGCCGCTCCTAGTGATGAGCAAGATCTCGATCGAGCATGGGAGTGCAAGTGGCCGTACCCGCGAAGAACGAGACATCGAATTGTCGGAGAGAAGTTCGTCGGTGAGGAGAGAGTTGGAGTCCATGCAGGTGGAGAACGTGGCGCTGAGGAAGGCGGTGGAGGAGCTACAGAACGAGGTCCGATGTTGGAAGTCAGTGGCATCGGTTGTTGGAAGAGGCGGAGACAGCGAGAAGAATAGAACTAGGAATCCAAGGACATCGGTTGAAAACGCGAGAGAGGAGCTGAAGAAGGCATCGACCATGGGATCCGCCAATGCTGGGAGAAGCCCTTCGCCGTAGGTTGCAATGACTTTATAGTGACATAGTTTAGTCTCTTTGTTCCCCGTATACATAGTAAATAATTGATAAGATTGATAAAAATAAAATAAAGAAAAGATTTTGTTATAATATAATTTGTAACTTAAATTTATTGTTCAGTGAGACATAAGGAAATGCCTATAGATGAAAGAAAAAAAAAATAACCTGAACATAAGAATTGAACATGAATGCCCCCTCCTCCTCTCCTCCCCAGAAAGAGAGGATAGGGAGAAGATGGTATTTTTATTAAAAAAATTATTTTATTTATAATTTTTATATTAAAAAATCAAACGTATTTTTCAGTTTTTTTTTAAATAAAAAAATAGTATATCATATTAAACATATTTTTTTTATTTTTCTAAAATTAAATCAAAAAATAAAAAAATAGAAATAAAAAATAAAAAAATCAAACCAAACGACTCCCTTAACAACCAATTAAAGTAACTGAGTTTGCGGCAGGAGGTCCTATTGATATATCAAGAAAATTTGAATAATGTAAAGTTAGAGAAAATGATGATGAAAAAAAATGGAGGAGAATGGGAGGAGCGGAGTAGTAGTCCTCCCTCCACTTCTTTTTTGCAATAATGAGAACAAGTACATTTGATCAATGAAAGTCTCCTTAGATTTCCACTTCTTTTTTGCAATAATGAATACACGTAGTTATTTGATCAATAAAAGTCTCCCTCTTAGATCTCCACCTTTATTTTGCAATAATGAGTAGTTGTTATTCGAATGAAAGTCATGTTGAATTCAATGTCTTTATAAATATATAATAATTTATTTATCATACATTTAAATTAATTTTTTATTTTTAATTAATATATTTTATATTTAAAAAATATCGAAACTATATTAACATAGTGTGATACGATACTAAAACTGTATTATTTGATAATAAATCAAAATTTTAATATAATTTAAGATTTTAAATTATGGACTCACTCCAATCTGACATGAAATAAGTCATAACTAACATGGCATAACAACAGTTGTACCCAAGGGCAGAGCCATATTGCGAGCTACCTGGGTTGTAGCTTGAAGGGCCGATGATGTTAAGAAAGAAAAAAAAAACTCAGATTTATAGGTAGAAAAAGAAAATTTGGAAAAAATGAGAAAGGTAGCTCAGGGTGTTGGCATTGGTATCGGTACTCATAGCCCACAACTCACTCGGGATCAATCAGAGTAAATTATCCGAGACAGCTCTGCCATTAGTTGTACCATGTTGGATTTGGCCTTGGCCTTGGCCTTGGCCGTGCCACAGGTCAAGCTGGGTAGAGGCAACTTAGCCCATGTGTCGGTTGGACACGGCACGAGAGTAGGCCATGTGTGACTTGACATGGAATCAAGTCGATCATGCATGGGGTCAGCTCGAAAAGATTCTAAAAGTTTTCCTATAAATACCCCTAATTAAATCGCACCCGTCCCACATCCAAACAACTCTCAAACTCTCATTCTCATACCCTCAAGTTTTAACTCATTCCCTCGTTCTCTAACATCACACTCTCTCACTTTTTTTCATTAATCTTTATAATTTTATTATTTATTTTATAATAATCTCTCTCCTTAATATTCATATACAAGTCATATCACTACTCCGTCAACACATTTCTTTATATCAAGATAAAATTTCTATTTTAATTTTTAGTTATATATATATATATATATTAAAGTATTTTTTTTCATTAAATAAATAATAATACTTTAAATTTTTTAATAGTATATATAATCTAATGGATAGTCATGGTTCTGATGGTTGTGAGCCTTGTGATTCTAATGTTGGACAACTTAACTCTGGTGTTAATTAAATATGCTAGATCATGGATCTTAGGTCCACAAATATGAATTTCAAAGTATTTCACACCATACCCTTGTGATAGTAAACAAATTCCGCCTAATATATGGATCAGTGTCCACCACCAATGCCTCAAGTTTTTAACCAACAAGTTGGCATGATGGCAAGGCTATAATTAAGACTACCATTATCAACAAAGCGAACACTACCAACCGACTCAACCGCACCCTCACCTTTGAGATTCGAACCTTAAATGCTTAATTAACCGTTATCTGACCGCTGCACCAAACCCCCGAGGGCATCTTTATCCCATCTCAAAGCTATAAATAAAATGATTTTAAAGCAATTTATAAAGATGTTGCACAAACTATAAATGCAATTAGATTTATCCAATCATTACTCTTTAATTAGGACACGAGATTTTAAAAAATATTATAGAAATGTAAATGTTGAATGTAAATAAAAAACATTTCCAATGATGTATCACATATGTGGAACTCGACCTATCTTATGCTTAGAGCAGTCATACTATTTAAGAAACAATGAAAGATTTTTAACGAATCAATTAAAGATTTCCAACCAACCAATTGACAATAGATGCATCAGAACTTGAAGGATTGACTAGATGCAGAAGAACGTCTATAAGATTAGCACGGGATCTCGACATCAACATCAACTCTCGACGAAGGCAATCCAAATGATACAACATGTCCAACTCAAGCATGACAGACCTCCAAGTGGAAGAACAAACTGTCAAGTTCGAATCACAAACATATATAGTATACATGAGTTTAAAAGAGACCTATGCAGATCCATAGGTCATGTCATGAAACTCTTAATGATCCACGTTGGAAACAAGCAATAAATGAGAAGATTTTCATTCTTCTATCACGAGGGACATGGAGACTTGCCCATCCTCTATTGATGCTCATACTGTATCCTAATGGTACGTAGATATTCACAATCAAGTATCTTCCAAATAATCAAATTGATAGTTAAAAAGTAAGACTAGTTTTAAGACATGATCACCTATAGCTAATCCCAACTCAATCTATATATTGTTCTCCTTGACCATAAATCAAAGTTGATGCATCTTTGGATAGACATCTGGAATGTCTTTCTCAATGACAATATGATATCAGACGGGATAATAATTATTCTACGG
>JBBMKF010271656.1:0-16200 GCA_037834155.1 Curcuma caesia
ATGATCAACATAACTGAGAACCTATTAAGTCACACGCACTGCAAATTCTCCAAAAGACTTAAAATGAGTTTGACAATTAAATTCTCAGATCGAAAGAAATAAAGTCTGTTTGGTCCGGACAAAGGCAAAACTAGTTTGGTTCAAATCGGAGGTGGTTTGGTTATTGAACTAAATGATTTGATTTTGAATCAAATTAAACCAACTTAGTTTGATTCATGATGGAAGATATTTTAGCAAAACAAAAGAAATGAGGGGATTCGTCTTATGAAGACGAAATAAATAAAACTGATTTGGATCAAATCGGAGATTATTTGGTTATTGAACCAAGTAATTTAGTTTTGAACCACATTAAATCCGGTCCGGTTTGCTACAATGGTGGTTCTGTTCACAACAGTGAGCTGAACCCAGTTTAGGGTTTCTCAATTTTTTTTCTTCAGGTCTCATCTTCTCCACCTAACACCATAAGAAAAAATCGCGATCTCCTTTAAAGGATCATGACCAAAACATTAACCGTAGTCAATCTTCTTTGCTCGCCATCCGTCGAAGAAGCAAGAGGCCAAAACCCTATCGCACCGCCACCTATCTACTTCCTCCCGAGCACGAGCATCATCAGCTAAGCATCTCCTTCGTGCGAAGATGGAATGTGAACATCGCCATCCCCTGTTCGTGTCGATCGGCAAGCAAAATTGTGAGCGTCGTGGTCCTAAGCTTCTCGTGAGTGCTGACCACGTGGGAGAGGGAAGAAACCCTAGCTCATGCACCGCCGACTCTTGGTCCTCACGAGTGCCGCCTACCCTTGTTTTCCCAAGCTTCTCCTAAGCGCCGTCGGCCCGAGCTTCATCCTCCCACCGCCAGCCCTTTGAGCAAAGTCTCACGCACCCCTTCTTCGACACTGGTTGATAGAGAAGACTGCCACTGCCTGATTGTTTACTGAAGTGAAGTCAATCGTCGGTGATTAGTTGTCCACAGCTAGTGGCTTATGAAGCTGCCAGACCTAGGTGTCTAACCACCGGAGCCCTCATGAAGGGCTGCCGCCGATCACCAATACAGGATTGCTGTCAGAGTTGATGTCGGTGTTTCCCGTTAGGCTGTTGTCGGGATATGTCGATCAGAATTTGTGTTGATTGCTATCGTTGACCATCGGAGTATTCTCTATTGTCGAAAACTATTTCTAGTCATCGGAGAAGTCGTATGCCAATGTCAAGGTTAGCAATTGGAAGCTTATAATGCTTTCGGATAATTATTCCATTATTACCGAAAAGAGTTTTCGATCGTTTGCCTTAAATCGACAGTCAAAGGTTGGCCACCAAAAACTATACCGGGAATACGATTACTGGTGATAGTTAGAAAACCCTGAAAAATGATCGTAGCAAACATTGTTGAGTGTTTTCTGAAATTAAGTTTTTCTCTCGTATCGATCGTTGTCGATCATCAGCTAGTACTGAAGATGATGATGTGACTTATGACTTTGAAAGTTGTCCAGACGAAAGCTTGGCATAGATCACCAGTATAGGTGAAACTTCGACAAGAGTCACTTGATTGATGCTAACCCCGCTTAACGTCATCTATCAGGTACGTCATTTATTATTCAATAGTCGCTTGGTGATGTGACTTTAAATTTTCAAATATGTTATGTACTTATTATATCTTGTATTTGCTTGCATGTGTTGTAATAATTATGTGTAATTATTAGTTTATTTTTGCTGTGCATGTTTGCAGAACGTGTAAATACGTGCAATGCACCAAGATGATCCCAACGCAGTCTTACCCTCTTTTTAGACAATCTCGGCTAGCTCCGATGAAAAGAAAAGGTAAAATAAAAGTTGCTCTTGTTGGAAAAAAAAACTATGGTTGTTATTAGTCGACTAGAAAATAACAAAAGGAAGGAAAGAAGGAGGATTGTTACTCTTAATAATAGGAAGAATAAAAGATAACTACGGTTGAAGAAGGATAAAAGAAAAACAACTAAGCTGCGGTTGAAAAGAAAAAAATAGAAACAAGGAAGGAGAAGATCAAAAGAAGTTGACACGTGGAAACTTAGCGAGGTTGGAGACTTGACAAGGCTACATACATGGAAAAGAATAAAAAAAGAGATTAGATTTTCTCAAAAATTTAGTAACTTATTTTAAATCCATTGAACCAATTTAATCAAATTAAATTTGGTTCAATCATAACTTGACCAAATCAAATCAAATCAATCATAGTTTAGACCAACATATTTCTTATATTTACACCTAATTGATGGATTTCGTTTGACTCCAATTTGATTTTAAATCAATACCTTCACTTCATGTTTGATGATTTAATTTTTTTATTTATTTATTTTGTTAAAAAAGAATTAATAAAATTTATATAGATAATTAGGCCTAATGTGAAATATCATCTCATTTAAAATATCATCTGATCCAATCGCTTCTTTTTTTTTATATATTATTTAACGTTTGTTCTACTTTTGAAATACAAATTCTTCAATAAATTTTCTAGCTAAGTTGACAACTTAAATCTTTATTAAAAAGATGAAAATATATTTTTTATCGCTCCTTTATTTTTTTTCATCTTCCACTAGTAGCATATTAGATTTTCTTTAATCATCTTATTTGAATAAAATTTGTTATTTTTTTTTATCTCATTTTAACTATATTTTATAGATGTCTCTTTTCTCTTTTGTATCAAATTATTTTTATTTATATAATCATTTGAAAGCTAACTTAAAATCTAAATTTGTTCTCATTTTTTTATCTTCTCTTATCTATTTTATCTTTTATAAATATAAAATATTAATTCTTCTTTTTTATAATATTTAGCATGCTTATTGTTTTGCCAATGAACATTTCTACTTTTCATGTCTCAAATATAAGAGAATTGATATTTCTATTATATTTGTTGTTATTCGTGTGAAAATTCTTATCTATTTAATATTACATTTAAATTCTCTTTAAAATATAATAAATTTTGTCAAGATATTATAGTTAGCCTCTACCATACTTTCCTTTCCAAAAATAATCTAATATTAACAAATAGATCTAAATATAAAATTTATTTATGTTTTAATGTTAGTTGACAACCTAAAACAACTTTTCTAGGCTTAAAGACCAACCATAGTAAAATTTTTCACCATGTGTAAAGCTGCTACATGTTATAAAAATTTTAACCAAAGTTACTACAATAATACTATAATAAAAATATTTTCAAAATAAAGAATACAAAAAACTACTATTTTAATATTTTAAAAAATAGAGCATTTTTTTAACGTACACGATAATAAAAAAATGCTCACTTAATTTTTTTTGAATTTTTTACTAATCTACACCTTTTCTGGTTTATAAATACTAATTATTCCTCCATTTTTAAAGTACTGTTCAAATAGTTTACAAAATAGGAGGCAATATGTAAATAATACAACTTATTCGACCTTTCCGCCTATTTGATCCCTTCTTCCTGCTTTCCCTTTTCTTAACCTCCTCGTCTCCCTCCTCCTCCTCCTCGCCGACTTGAAGAATTCACGCAGGTTTGCTTCTTATCCCGTCGATCTCTTCCTCTTCTGTTATCTTGTTCGTCTTCTCCTCGATGTCCACGTCCGTCGAAGCGAGCTTTTGATGAGCACAACCACACCGAAGCATCGCCAGTGTAAGAGAGTGAGAGACCGGGAGATAGATCTACACATCCATGGCGGCTAACAAGTTCGCGGCTTCCTTGCCTCGAGACACTCATAAGCTGGCGGTCATACTGGTGTACGCCGTTCTGGAATGGACGCTGATCGCGCTTCTCCTCCTCAACGGCCTATTTGCCTACCTCATCGCTCGATTCGCTGCCTACTTCGGTCTACAGGCCCCCTGCGTCTTCTGCTCGCGGGTAGACCATCTCTTCGAGAGTGCCGACGACGGCCGCCGCTGGAGGCAGGGGAGCGCCTGCCGCGACCTAGTGTGCCCGGACCATGCCGCTGAGATTTCCGGGTTAGGGTACTGCGATAATCACCGGAGGCTGGCGGAGGTGGGGGAGATGTGCGAGGATTGCTGCCCGACGTCGTCGAGGCCGGCTGGCGCACCGGCCTTGCTGGCGTGGATGAAGAGGAGCGAGGAGGGGGAGAAGGATCTGCGATGTTCGTGCTGTGGTGTCGTCCTGGAGAGTGGGTTCTTTTCTCCCTACTTCCTCTTCAAGCAGTCTTGGGGCCTATCGGAGTATGGGCAGACGGGGATCATGGTCGACCATTTGGAAGTCGATGATCAAGATGTCCTTGAGAAAGACATCGCCTTGGGCGAGGAAAAGTTGGAGGAAGTAGTTGATTCCAGCCAAGCTGAAATATTTCCAGGAGAAGAGGAGGAGGAGAAGAATGAAGAGGGTGAGGACGGGGAGCACGCTACTGCTGCTATCTTGGAGGAAGAAGAAGAATCTTCTCTTATCCCTGATGCCTGCCATTTGGTGGAGGACGCATCCATTCAAGTCCTCACTTCCATTCCGGGTCACATATGCGCCAAGGAGGATCGATTGGTCCCGATTGAACTGATTGACTTTATGACAGAGATCCCGACTGTATTGGTTTCTGAACCCGACGAAGTGGAGCAAGCTGCAGGGGCTAATGATGTTCACAGCATTGTAGAGAAGGAATTGGGTTCTTCTGAGGCACAAAGAGCTCAACAACATGCCATGACCCTCGATATACAAGGCATTCCAGAGGAGGAGAACGCATTAATACCATCCAAAAAAATGGATGAAACTGTCGAAGAGAAAGAATGTTCCATGACTCAAGGCCTGACAACTGAAACAGATGATATACCGGTCCAGAATTCTGCAGTTCCTCATCCTTCGGTCATTTCTGATCAACAAGTCATTGCTCCTCAGGCAACAACAGTTGTTACACTTGAAGGACCTAGCGAGGAAGATCTTTCTGGAACGAAAGGTAGCATAGTCATTCTAAAGAAAGCAACTTTTATCAATTTTGTGAAGTTTCTTATTCAGTTTTATTGGTTTCAATAAATATGGCTCTCTCACTTTTATCAAGTTAGATTTTTCTGATGGCTGTAAGTTGAGAAGGCATTATATTTACTGGTGCAGATTCTAATTCTGATATATCAATAGGAAGTGAGATTTGTGACAAGGAACACATTGAATGTACCCATACTTACAAACCAACATTGGTTTCAGAAAGCACACAAGATCAAGACTCAGTGGAGACTGATGAAAAGACTACCATGGACCAAGGTAACACTTTTAGATCTTTCTTTTGGTTCGATGTTCTAGATATTCACATTTTTTCGGACTATATATATGAATCTGTATGATTAAAATGCCTAATTAATATTTTTGTTTGTCAAAGAAACTGCAGCAAATGACAACACAAACCATATATATGAATCTGTATGCTTAAAATGCCTAATTAATATTTTTGTTTGTCAAAGAAACTGCAGCAAATGACAACACAAACCATATATCTGAATTTTTGGAAAACAATGAAATCGAAGAGGATAGAGCTCCTGAAACACCAACTTATACTGATGGTGTTCAATATATGAGTAGGAGGTTCCTGATTGGCAGAAGAGAATCTGGGACAGAGTCCCTGGATGGAAGTGTTGCCAGTGAGTTTGAAGGCTGTGATACAATGAATATGGATCAGCTTAAAGCTGCTCTACAAGCAGAGCGAAAGGCCCTGACTGCATTGTATGTTGAACTTGAGGAAGAGAGAAGTGCTGCAGCCATTGCTGCTAACCAAACTATGGCTATGATAACCAGGCTTCAAGAAGAGAAAGCTGCTATGCAAATGGAAGCATTGCAATATCAGCGGATGATGGATGAACAATCAGAGTATGACCAGGAAGCTTTGCAGCTTCTGAATGAGCTGATGGTCAAGAGGGAGAAGGAAAACCAAGAGTTGGAGAAGGAGCTTGAAATGTATAGAAAGAAACTGCTGCATTATGAAACGAAGGAGAGGAGACAGATGGGATCCAATAAGGTGAATGGAAGGCATGAAACACCTTCTGCTTCTTCAAGTGCTGAAGACATAATTGCTGACGTCTCGATTGAATCCCTTGAGAAGGATGAGTTTGCAGATAACTCTGAAGGAAACCATAAAAATACTCCTGCTGGTGACGTATTAAGTTCAGGGACAGACCAAGCCACCAAAATGCACCTAAATGCCCTTAAGGAATCATTGGCTGATTTTGAGGAAGAGAGACTGTCCATTCTTGAGCAACTTAAGGAGTTGGAGAGGAAGCTTATTACAATGGAAGATGAAGACCCTCAAGATTCAGAATCCATGGTGCATCATATGGATGGTGTCGTACATGATTATGAGAATGGTTTTTCAGACAATTCAGAAGACAGGAAGCTGGACGGTGAACCAAAGAGTATGGGTAGTAAAGGGAAGAGGCTTCTTCCTCTTTTTGATGCAGTGGATGGTGGACTTGTAGATGATGCAATTGATGCTGCTCCTGAAGCACTTTCTAATCGCATAGAAGATCCACAGAAGCTAGCAATCATGGAAGAGGTCGACAACCTTTATGAGAGGCTAGACGCTCTTCAGGGTGATAGAGAGTTTGTAAAGCACTGCATCAATTCCTTGAAGAAAGGAGACAAAGGAATTCATCTTCTTCAAGAAATTTTAGAAAATCTTCGAGATCTGCGTAATGTGGAACTCCGAACAACAAACTCATCTAATGCTCTTGCTTTGTTGTCAACATAACATGCCCAAATTGAAGGTAATGTCGATAATGCTTATACCTTTTAATTGCACATTATTATGAATGGGAATGAACCCATTTGTTGTCGTGTTCCTCATTTGCTAGCTGTTAAACATCATGTATATTTTTCTGTCCCCTGCATAACAATTAATCGCCATTCTAGACACTGACTATGATTTTCAACTTTTTGTCTTTATCTTATTCATCTTAAGAGGAATGTACAAAAAGTGTTAATTGCAAGAAAACATCTGGATGTATATATACACAAATAATATAAGAAAGAAAAAGGCATATATCTTTCTGATTTTGTCAAATTGAACAACAGCAGCAGCTTCAAAAGGCATTTCTAGTTACTAATTCCATTGAAATTATGTTTCTAACAGATGAAGGCGATAAGCTTGTGACAGCCATAAGCGATGAGCTTGTAAGCAAGTTAGTCATCCTCATACCAGGTAAAAATGGGTTCCTGGTTCCATATTTTGGTGGTTACTTAGTCTACTAATGGCTTCCTGGGCCCAGTTTTTTTTTTTTTTGGTGGGGGTTTTCTTTTGTTGTTTTTTTTCTTCTTTAAATTTGTTGTTGTTGGGAGTCCATCGCTCTCCTGTGGGCCAAGAGGGATGAGTCAAGGAGGGATGGTGGTTGGGCAGCCACTGGGTCTGATTATGGTAGAACTCATGGCTTGAAAGCTGTATTATGTCATATATTCCAGTGCCAGCTCCAGATCCAGGTATACAGTTAGATTAAAAAGAAAAAGTAGGGTGAGTTGGGGCCCTTTCTTCTTATTTTTCTTCCGCTTCTTTTCCATATGGAAGTGGTAGTAGTTGTATGATGTATTGAGGATGGTTTGAATTTGTTTATTAAGTTTTTTATATGCTTGGTTATTACAGTATGATGCCTATTAATCTTTCAAGGCAGACAGCAATGGTGCTTGAGCATTTGTAAACTCAGCTTGTATGTACATTATTTTATAGATACTGCAGACTGTTTATTAGTTGTTGTATCAGGACAGGCCCTAATCTTGAGATGTCGGCTCATCCAAAGAGAATATAGTGAAATTAGTGCATGGAATGATTGCTTTCAATGCGTGCACATGGAGCTCACTCTCAAGGAGTTAATAGCTTAAGAGGATTAAACTGTATTCATGATTTAATACAGTCAAATAATCCTAATCGGATCTTACGGTTGCATAAGCAGTTCTGTAAGACGGTCTACGCGCAAATTAAGATAAAAATTAACACTAATAATTCCAACGTGCTTCCTTACTCGTGGAGGCCTCAAAATCTCTTTTGCAGGTATGATTTCTCCAAATTCTCATCTTTTTACCGATTAGCAAGATAGATCAAGTAATGAGCGAGCACATGGCAAAGTTGATTGGGATTGATTCACAGTAGGTCAATGTTGTTAAGTCATTTGGGCATGCTAGCAAAGTTGATTGTCAGCTAATGCTTGATGAGGAAGGTCCCATCGAGGATGGATAAAGGATAATTGGAGTTTGATAAGGTGGATTGAGGCTGTGAGAGGACTGGGATTCAACATAGGTTGATTGTATCAAAATTAAATAGAGTTGAATGGAGGTCATTAAGTATCAAAATCAAATAGCGTTGCTCTAACAAAGAAGAATGATTTTGTGGCTAGTAAACTTTTTTTTTCTCTTATCTCACCCTTCTCCCTTTTATATTCTTTTTGCCTTTCATATCCTTCCGCTAGGGTAAACTACGTCTAGTGAATTAGTCAGAATGGTGGACAAACTAAGCCCAAGGAACGAATCAGATTGGTAGGTATCAAGCCCAACTTTAGAGGCAAAAATTGGCTCGTACTGTCAGACCTCAAACTGCTGATTGTTGCACAGAACATGCACATTCTTGTTCTTTATCTCAAATTGCTGATGTTGCGGTCAAGGATGAATCGAGACATTTGAACTCAGACTACAGTGTCAAGATGTATCCTTAGCCAAGTGTCTGACCATCGTACTGTCCATTCTCTAACGTTGCATCTTCACCTCTCCAACTTCCTTCCAAGCGTTTGATGGTTTCTATTTGAATGTGATCCCTTTTGACAAGACATAAAGCACTTGAATCTTCTAAACAAGTAGAATCCGTCACCTTAGCAATTTCACAAGATCAACCCCACTATTATATGTGAAAAGATAAATCGAAAAACTGCAGTTGATCACGACACAGGAGGATATTGCCTGACTTCGTCAGGATTCAAACCCTTGCCCTCTTAGGTAATTCTGTTGCATCGTAACCAACTCAGCTATGTCCCGAGGGTGACATAAAACACTTCAAAAAAAAAAATGATAATCCCAGTTAATCGCATTGACTCAATTCCTAAAGATAGCCAGTCCGGTTCCACGGAAGTTTCCCACCGATCATCAGAGTAAATCGAAAAACGCACGTAGCGGCCAACCTAAATACCCAGCATCCTTTGATGTGAAGCACTTCAAGCTTCACTCAATTTGACATTAAGCAATTCATGGGCGACAACTATAAGGTCAGCACCATGATCTACTGCTTGCCCTACAAGACTATTCTTGTTTTGGCCTTTTGAACGCCATCTACCTTAAAATTACAGTCAACCTACTTTACGTCTGAATCATAAACAAAATATTGCAACCACTACAGTGAATGCGTGCAAGATTAACCAATTAAAATACCAAAAAAACTGGCATAACTAAAAGGCAAAATAAATAATTATGAAGCTTAAATCAACCTAAACGACTAAGAAAAGTATCTATATTGAGATCACAGTACAAACATTACAAGGCAAGCGACAACCTCAGGACACCTGTGTAATTGAATATAAAATATACCAATAATTAACTGATAGCCTGATGCTGTGATGCATTGACATAATTGAGGTGAGATCCCATGCAGCCGTCGTCAACTTCATCCTGTGAGCTAATGTTAAAGTAAGAACTTGATGCAGCAGGCTGCAACCCCCTCATTTTCAGAGTCTTTCTCCAGCATGGTAAAGCAAGAGCCGAACTAATACAAAATTGTAACAAATGACTAAGAGCACCAGTAGCTTTAAAAATGTTGCTGAGGTGAAAATGCAATGTTAGAGAATGGACAGTATGATGGTCAGACGCTTGGCTAAGGTGACACCAGTGATCTTGGCATTGTAGTGTGAGTTGTTTTATAGAAGTCAAGCTCCCAAAGTATCCACTCAACCACATTTTATGTGGCTAAGCATTGTGATCTTGTGTGGCCAAATGGTTGTGCAAATCTGATAATGAAGTTGATACAGTCAACTAATCAAAACATCATGGCAAAAGACGTTCCGTACATGTCAACATGTGCAATTTGAATTCTTCCCACAATGGAAACAAGCTAGACTAATCCATCCTATTATAAACTCTTTTAATTGCAATGGCTTGACGTATTATTTTGAAAGTGAGATACATAAGAAATTGTTGGACATCCTAGAATGGGAATATGCAACCTGCAACAAAATTATTAATTACCAAGTATACCAAAAGCACATGTAATCTGAGTCATCCTTGATATTACACCAAAAATAAGTTGGTATACGCCGAGGTAGGATGGATCAAACTAAGGAATGGCTACTCCGACACTTCTGGAATGTTGTTATAAGATATTCTGATGCTTGCTTAGGGTGTTGGATGCAGGTTTGTGTGACAAAATGGAGAACTATGGGCAAACATTCACCTTCCTGAGGCAGATGACAATTTCAGTTCAAGGTTCAACTCATGATATAACAAAAATAGTCATGGTCTGCTTTTAACAATATTAGGCATGTGAATTGGTCAAGTGCTTTAACGAGATAAGCGTAACACATTTATTTAAGGAACAGGCGGTCATTAACCATGCCAGTTATTACAAAATTTTAGTTTTGAGGTTAAAACTTAAAGGTATCCATAAGGTGCAGATTTTCTTAAAGAATCATTTCTACTAGAGTCTAGTATCACTAACCACGATCTTATTGCCATTAGAAGCTACGACAGGTTAGCTGATCATCAACTATTCCATAAGCATTTTTGTCAAATTCCAAAAACACTACCTATCCATATATTACAAAATACAGAAAATTTTCAGGGACATGGTAGATGATGAGCTTACATAGTCACCTAAAAGTGTGAGAAATACATAAAAAAGAGAAATTCTCCGAAGTACCAAATCTTAAAAATGTATTCAGTAAAGTAGTTTGTCAGCGATACCCTCAGAAAATGATGGAAATGTGATTCTTCTCCTGCTCTTAAACATCAGTTGACGAATTACCTTTTGAGTAGAAAGCTATTGAGTGCTTGACACCAGGTATAACAATGACCCACCGCATCAACTGGTCAACTCTTGCAAACACAGTACGAAAAGAAAAAAAATCAAAAGTAACAGAATAAAACATGGTCAACATCAATAACTGTTTGATACTAATCCAATCTCAAGAAGCAACGCTTACAATTTTCCATACAAAAGTTGCATATACATGTTTCATAGGGAATTGATCATACTGTATAAAATTAAATAGCCTACCCTTTAAAGATGCACTTTATACTTGCTGCTGCAAAAGAAAAGCCTTTGACATGGCTACTGTTTTCATGAGAACAGGAAATAATATCCTGTATCAAGTACCTGCTAAACAGCAGCATCAATTGTTGTCTGACGCAAAGTTGCACAATGTCACGTGAATTTCTCACCAAGTTACTGAATAAAATGTCATTTAGGTATTCTCTAACCAAAGAACCTTGTACAGTGTTTCGCATCTGTCGTCTAACCAAATAGGGTAGAAAGACCGAGATCACCTAATTGTAGTTCTTTCTTCCGCTGTTCTGCAAGTGGATCTGGGCTCTTCATTATTCTTCTTAGACGTCTGAATATTAAATAAGATGACGGTCATAGTCAGTTGCATATAATATTCCTAGGGACTTGATCTTAATTTTGTTAGACTTCTTTACATACCGATCTTGAGCATGTTGAGCAGGAAAAGTAGGCATAAAATCTTTTGACTTGGGTAAAGGAACCTCCTGGAACCAGGGATGATTTTGAGCAGCTTCAGCAGTTATTCGCTACATTCACAGCAAACTACTCAATATTGCAAACAGAAAAACTAGTAAAAATAGAGAATGGAACTTTCTCAATAAATTTGTTTGAGTATTTACCTTCTCAGGGTCATATGTCAAAAGTCTGTTTAGCAAGTCAAATCCAGCTTCAGAAAGGGTTGGACGTCCAAAAAAGGATGTGGGAGGAAACTTTTCTCGTAGCTTGTTGTACCTGAAAAAGGAAACAATTCACTAAACAAACTAAAATAATCAAGAACACTTCACCTAAGTGCTAGAGCCACCAAAGCAAGCCATAAAGCTTAGGCATGATCAACCATAGCTTGAGGCCTGGAAAAGGATGGTGTTAATAAGAATGAAGCAAGCCAAACAAAAAAAATTGCAGGTAAACCAAACAAAAGAGGAATTAAACAGTTAATACTTACGGTTGCTTGACAAAGTTAACTTTAGCACCAGGTAGTTTAGCAATTCCAGGCCATATCTTTTCATTCGGGGTACCAAGTGTCCTAAATATCTGCAAGATAAATATATTAGTGGAGATAAAGAAACATAAAACTCAGAGCAGAGAAAATTGTTTTAGAAATAAACCTTGTCAAGTTGATCATGCTCAGATTTCCCATTAAATAATGGTTCCTTTGCTAGAAGCTCTGCCATTATGCAC
Source organism: Curcuma caesia (assembly GCA_037834155.1). Classification (NCBI taxonomy): domain Eukaryota; kingdom Viridiplantae; phylum Streptophyta; class Magnoliopsida; order Zingiberales; family Zingiberaceae; genus Curcuma; species Curcuma caesia. The sequence goes on from JBBMKF010271656.1 coordinate 12,353, forward strand.
CCTAAAGACCACATGTCAATAGCAGTGGAATACTCCTTAGCCCCCAGTAGAAGTTCAGGTGCCCTATATCATCCCAAAAGGTCAAGGGAATTAGGATGCCAAAAATACACAATCTAAAAGCAATGGTGCCACCAGATTCACAAAGAAAGAATACGAAATCATAAAACACACCAGAACACGTGATGAACAGGGTATCAAAACACTACATACCTGTACCATAATGTGACCACCAACGGACTGTAAGGTTTCAAAGGACTTCCATATTGGCGAGCCAAACCAAAGTCACATATCTTTAATTCTCCACGATTGTTTAAAAGAAGATTTGATGTCTTCAAATCCCTAAAAGGAAGAATAATTCATACATCAAAAAGAATATATAGAGCAAGACAAACGCAATAAGAAAAAAAAACATTAAAAGTGGAAACATGGGACTACCTATGGAGTACCCAGTTGTCATGAAGGTAACTCACACCTGAAAACAGCTGCAACATCAAGCATTTTACCTCACTCTGACTAAATGGTTGCTTCATGGTCTCCATTAGTGCCTTCAAATCATGTTCCATGTACTCCATAACCATAAAAATTTTCTCTAGACTGCTACCAACAACAACTTCCTTAACATCCACAACTGAAGGATGATGAAAAGATAACAATACATTTATCTCTCTAAGCGCAGTGAGAGGAAAACCTTCAGTCTCCTTTTCCATTTTGACTTTTTTCAGTGCCACTACCTCCCCTGTCTTTTTATCCTTTGCTCTGTAGACAACCCCATACGTACCTTCATCTATTTTATTAAGCCTCTCAAACACATCAACACTTCGACAACCCTGCAACATATTTATACATCTTTTAGGTGGTTGTGCTGGTTCTGGTGTCTCAGACTTCTGGTCCTCATCCTCAGAGTCGGTTTCAGAAATTTGATTGCTAGAACTTGCATTAGAGCCAACATGGTCAACATCCATATCGTCATTTATTCGCAACTCAGCATCCCCATCATGGTTTCCATGTTCCCTTGAATCAGATAGTTTAGTCAAAGTCACTCCAGAAATTTCTGCCATGTTAACCTCGACTAACTTAGGAGTAGCCATTTTCTTGTGCAAATGCTGCGCTGTTGAACCAGACAAAGGGCTACTCTTTTTCCTTTTAGTCACTATGTCCACCTTGAAATTTTCACCTCCATCATCGAAAGAACTGTTTCCATCTGCCCATCTGGAGAAAGAAATACTCCGAGCAGGCATAGGTTCATCTTCAAAATCATCCACCAGATTTTCCTCCTGATTAGTACTTGCCAGCAAGTATTGGGATGACTCGACAGGGACATCTGAATCAAAAGGTGACGAACTCTTAGCAGATGGCAGAACATCATCAAGAGAATAAGGCGGAACAAACCCCTGAGGCCGTGGAGGTGGTGGAGGCAGGGTATCATTGTCAATCCTAGTGTTCTTCCTGCTAGAAGTGGCAACAGTGGATCGCTTACTGTCATCTCTATCCCAAATGATTGGAGAGAATTTCCGCTTCTTGCTATCCATCGAGTAATTCTCAATGTCCTGATTCTGAGACACATTCTCTTGGATCTTCGAGATAGGTCCTTGAGCATCATCTGATCCGCTTCCACTGGACAACTCCCCAGTCTCTCGGTCCACGTCTTTCCCCGAGTAACGTTTCATTTTCTGACTGTTCTTGCTTCCTTCACTAGAATTGCTCGAATGGGGGGTGTGATGGGAGCCATTAATTACTTCCCTATTCTTGGTGTCTCTTTGAGCAACCCCAATCCTATCACGCAAATCTCGATCATCCCGTCCTTCGTACCTACGGAGGCCACCATCATGTAAACGATAATCCTTCCTCCCCGAGAGCTCAACATCTGCTTCCCGGTCCCAGAACTCAAGATCTCTATAACCACTATGCCGACCAGCTGCCATAACGCGAGGAAACCCTAAAAATCGGGTATTCACGAAGAAGCCCTAAAAACAAGAAAGGGGCAAGAGCGAAGAGAAAACCTAGAGGGACGAAACACTGAAATTCACCAAACGTCGAAGAAGTATATATCCTGAGAAATCAATATGAAACCAGATTTGGCTCGAATTAATCAGCAGGAACAGAACACCAACAAGAATCAACGAATCTGCTGACGTAAAACGCCCACTGAAAGGAATCAGCCGGTCGGAATAGTAGGAGATACTAGGAAGCGCCTTGAAGACAGACCTGACCTTGGCGAGGGAGGACTCCGACGGCGGCCGGCGAAGAGGCAGCGCCTTTGCCGATTGAGAGAGAGAGAAGCTGAAGCGGTGCTAAGTTTATATTGCGGAGGGAGAACGATTGCTGCGACGCGGAGGCTGCCGGCTATTGCGACCACGAAGCCGGATACGGGATGGGCTCGTGAAAACCTTGGTACACTCGTTTCAATTACCTAGTTGTGTACCCACCAAGATATTGGCTATTCATGCGGGACCTCCTAAACGACTACTATAGCAAATCGGGTCTGGATTCCAACTTGGCTCGGAAGAATTTCTGGTTCTATCGCAGATCCACCCGGTAACCCGAAATGATGTTGCTCCATCGGATCCTGAAATATTTATATTTTTCTTAAAGTATAAATATTAAAAATCCTTTAAAATGTTTTCTAAAAATTATTATTTTTCGAAACGGTTACCGTTAAATATTGTGGATAGTCAAATTATTTATCAACGAATGGACTGACATGCATATTTCTCGGAGATGACCGTGCAGAATGGATGAAGAGATTTGAAAAGTGCTCCAAAATATAATTAGAATTACACCGAAAATGTATCCTAGCAAACCATTCCGATATTCAAGTTAGGGTTTCACGAGAAGGAAAATAATGATTTAGGAAAAATTAGGATTTCGTGTTCGTATACCTATGCCCACTGGATGAGCGACCTCTTGAAGAGTTATTAACGTGCATATTCCACGGAACATACAGATCCATTTATGATCAATTCTGAGATACGCACTATCGTTTATGGTCTGTTTCGAGATACTCGCTCCCGCTACCCACGCCTTCCGAGACATACGATACTATTTTTCTCTCTTTACGGGAGAAATAGTCCTGCTAATGAACCGATCATATAGTCCCAAGATGAGGACAAATGAGGAGATGAGGTCAGTAGTTGAAGCCAAGATCAGCAACTAAGACTGAGCTAAGGTCGGCAGTCGAGCCCAAGAGGGGGTCGACAATCGAGACTTAGAGGAGGTCGACAACCAAGATCGAGAGGAGGTCAGCCACCAAGATCGAGTTAGAGATGAGGTCGACCGTTGAGGCTGAGATTGCAATCGATATCGAGCTGAGGTCGACAATTGAGACCAAGAGGAGGTCGCCCATCGAGATAGAGCTGGAGACGAGATCTACCACTAAGGCCAAGATCAGCAGCTTAGGTCAAGGTGAGATGAAGGTCGACTATCGAGGTCAAGGTCGGTAGCCGAGGGCTAGGTCATGTTCGGGTCAAATGAGTGATTTGTCTCTGAACTAGTTCGACTAGGTCTGGATTCACAACATGTTTAAGTCTGTTGTTACCTCTGGGCCTCACCTGGCTCACCTTAGCTTTGACTTACAACTCAGCATGACTTCAGGCCCATGTGACATGTGGAGGCAGTAGGTTCTATCATATCACTAGTCTCTCCAATTAGTCTAGTCAAAAGAGGCAAAGTTCGACTGACTGGACTAGACTAAATTGTTGTTCGTCTACTAAATTGGTTATTCCAAAGTGCTAAGTTGAGGTGTCAACGTTTTGCTTCGACAGCTGGTCAAGTCATTGTTGGTGCAAGATGCACTAAGATCTTGCCTAGAGTTTCGATGTTTGACAATACACCTAAGTAGGTCAGTTTGA